>JAVCKZ010084045.1:0-25777 GCA_034780755.1 Lepetodrilus elevatus
GACGGAGAGCTTACTTGTGGGCAGACGCAGAGCTTACTTGTGGGCAGACGCAGAGCTTACTTGTGGGCAGACGCATAGCTTACTTGTGGGCAGACGCAGAGCTTACTTGTGGGCAGACGGCAGACGCAGAGCTTACTTGTGGGCAGACGCAGAGCTTACTTGTGGGCAGATGCAGAGCTTACTTGTAGGCGCAGAGCTTACTTGTGGGCAGACGCAGAGCTTACTTGTGGGCAGACGCAGAGCTTACTTGTGGGCAGACGGAAAGCTTACTGGAACTTCTGGAAACTCCAATAACAACTCGTATTGATTTCATATGTATAAATACTCCCCAATCCTACTTCATATTGTCATTGCGATGGATTCTCTATATTCAAGCTGTTCTGATATTATTATTTATATTAATTAACATTATCGCGACTGGTGTTATGAAAATCACAATTCTATATGGCATCTGCAGTTCTGTAGCTCACAGAAGGTTAAGTTGTTGATTTAGTTATACTAACGTGGGAAATAGTTATTTTAATGGAGTTATTTTCTTCATAATTTATTTATTTGTTATTTTGACAAGGAAGAATATCTAAATGTCTAAATGTCTGCAGGGTTCGGGTGCTTTTCAGGAAAATGCAGACTTATTTTAAGAATTACACCAGATTCCTCAAGCTGAATTTTGATATTTGGTAGAAAGCCTTCCCACAATATGACAACTTACCTTCCGGTCCTTATTTTATTTTGTTGAATATTTTTGTTGCCTCCTGAATTCGAAGAATTTCTCAAGTACAGTTGTAAACAAGTTTATCATAATCACTGATCTTGATCACATTGAACTTTTCGCAGATGTTGCAGTTTGGTAACACATAGGTGACATTCAGCAGTTTATGATGACAACAATTCCTGTGTTAATGTCAATACCGGTAGTTATGTAGTGACGGTTATTGTTAAATTAATGTCAATACTCATGTAGTAACAGTTATTGTTAAATCCATTTAATATTCAAGATTTTACTCCTTTAAGTTTTAACTCTCTCCATCCTGGAGGCAACTGAACATGCCCTAAAGAGCAGTGCCCATGTCTAATACAGCAGGGAGAGGGTTAAAAGAGCATTCAGTGGTTGTTAGTGCTGTACTGCATTAGTTTCCAATCTGAATTTTGAATTGGTTATTAGCATACATGTATTTGTGAAAGTTATGATACATGTATTTTGATAAAAATATTTCAAATAATGAATAACAGAAAAATACATTAAATACTTTTGGAAAGTAGCACATGAAAAGGAAAATAGCATTCACAGCAGTGATATTATCAGTTGACCATCTAATAGTACTTTGTAATTTGTATCTCACTATGCACACATCCATGCTATTTATTGATATTAATTATCCACCTTTAGTGAGCTGGGTGAAGGTCGATGTTATTAATATGTCATTTATGCACCTCTGTTTGTATGCAATGTGCAGGTTTGAGTGTTAATGTCATATCTGGATATGATAATTCTCACCTGTTAGTTGTTGTGTGAATCATGGCAGATTTAGGGTGAAGTCTACTTCTAGATCCAATACAGTTCGCATGTCTATTTCAACGATGATATATCCACCAGACAGATGAATTAAACTGATTCATATTCAATAAATATGATACAATAATATATATTGAACTTGCATATATTTATTAAAGTAGATTATGATATGTAAATTTGCAATAATTTTGGGAAGAAATTACCACATTAGTAATTGGCGTTTCCAATTGCTATTCTGATATGATTGTATATACCGTATTTTGGATAAGAGTAAAAGATGATCAAGCTCTCATGAATTATCCATGGATTAAGAACAATTTTAATAGATTGCTATTCTACTATGATTTATTTATTACAAATGAACCAGCATTAAGTGTAATACTGTTCATACAATGGCCGCACGTATTGTGCAATCTATTTCACTCAAGGCCGATGTTATGAATATGATATTCCTGCAAGTCACAATCGTTTGTTTAGTAAATGTTTGTAAATATTGTCAATCTGAGACTGAAGTGGAAAGTTTGCACTGACCTAGCCATATTTGACCACCCTAGTAAATTTCCATTGACCCAATGCGGACCCTTCGAGGCCACTTGACCCATTCTGTACTGCCCACTGGCCAGAATCATCAATGTTTGTCTCCAGACAATTTAATATTGACCATCCACTGTCCACAAATTTCGATCTAATTTTGGCAAGGAGTTTCGTCGGGACATTTGCGTTGGGAGTCCATTTACTAGGTCGCATATTTCCAATAGTGGCCATGGCGGCCATTTTGAAATGTAAACTTGCCAAGCTGTCCTAATATAGTTCCCATTTTTACCTTGTATGCTCCTGGTCTACATGGACATGTTGCTGCTATGGATCAGTTTGTGATGAAGAGTTTCGTGGCATTGCAACCTTCGATCTTGTTTTATTATATGCAAGAGACTTGTATGCAAGATATCATTAGGATTACGTCCATATATGCATACAGTTAATGTAAATAATAAATATTGTAGATTGTTCATAATATGTGTAATATCTTCTCATATTATGATGTATTTGCCTGTATTTTTATGAGCCTGAAGAATTCAAATGTTTTTGAAAGGTTTGCATGTTATAATTGCCATTTCTTTAATGTAATATTGAAAAATTCCAATTCCTGTATTAAATCTAAAGGGGTTTTACCTCTTAGATGTACATGTATTAATAGGAGAAAGTTTACACTGTACAGTACATCATGTTCTATAATATTTCAATAATATGACTACTTGTTTATGGCAGAAGAACCAAGCCATGATGTAGTGTTACAGTAAGACTAACAAGCCATGGCTGGTACAGATAAAGCAAGGGAGATAACTGGTCAGCAGGTATTCTGATATTGCATCCCAATGTTCACACCTTGTGAAACCATTCTTATCTCCACAGCAGAGACGATTACAGTTCCCCAATTAGGATTCGACGTCAGACTTTAGGATTGTAGTCGGACACTGTCACAGGGCTACCCCACTGCCTGTGTACATGGCATCACCTGTGTGCATGGCATCAATGTGCCCTGTGCCTGTATAGTATGTGCATGCATTCCTTGGGTTGAAACCGGACATTGCTTGATTCTGAAGTCGAGTTGCTATCTATCCAGGAGTGCTTTCAGGCTTATCGTACTTTACGAACATTATTGTTTCACAGCTTTCTTTGTTTCAAGGCCCTTTTCTCTCTCCATTCCACACTGGAAGCGTACCCACCAATAAGGCAGGCAGAACTGGAGGACTTCACTATTAAAGCAGCGGTGGAGTCTCTGCTGCAGCTTCTCCTGGCTCTCCGCCAGGCTTCAGTGGAGCAGATATATTTATCTTCTGTTTATTTTTGACACATTCTTAGCGGAACACTCACCCCCGAACATTCTTGTTCCTCATTCCGGGGATTGCAGTATACCATTGGTCGGGGAGATTGGGGAGAGATCGCTGCAGACCCCCCCCACCCGGCAATGCTGGGGAGAGATCGCTGCAGACCCCGCCAATGCTGGGGATCTTCTCTTGCCAGTGCTGGGGATCTTCTTTTGCGGCTGATTGTGATAACATACCTGTGTGGTATGGCAGATGTGTTGGGGCTGTATGGTACCACAGATCTGCACATTCAGCGGCTTTGTTTGTAAGCAATGTCCTGGCTGCGAGACAACCTGCATCCTTGTATAGTGTTGATGTCGCAGACTGAGGCCGAGATGGCTTGGGCTTAAACATGATCACGAATAGTAGTCTAGGATATGGTGACATGTACTAGTTAGTACCACAGTACACTAGGACATCACTAAAACAGTGGCTATGGATTCCACTAAGGATTGTATGTTGTGTTCAATGGAAGTATAATTTGTTTACGATATGATTATGGAATTTGTTGTGGAATCTCTTTGGAATACAATATTCTTCCTACTATTAAGACTTGTATGAATGATTGTGCTGTATATCTGGAGATGGGATTCTTTTATGATCATTAGCTTGATCTGAATTAAGTCATGCCATGTATATCAATATTAAATCAACTAATAGTGTTTGATTTTCTTGCTGAATTAATTGCTTTCCTGAGTTTATAGGCTTAAAAAATCATTGGAATTATAGTACCTACATGTATACTATAAACTTCTCGCCTTGAAGTGCCTTGTAGTATAAGTGATTATGACTAGAATATAATTAAATTGATATAATAATATTATCACCTGGGCATTATTTGTTACTAGCAACATCTTCTAATAGTTCACACAAATTGAACCTTCTTAAAAATGAGTGTGACATTGGTACATGTTTGTGTGAGACAACAGTTGACAGGAACTTCTTGATAATGATCCTGAGTTTTCTTAGCAAACAACACCTTCCTTCCATCCTGTGTCAGATCTGACTCAGTCACACACATTTTAGCCGTGTAAATCTCCTTATCTACATTTCACTTTGGATGTGATAATTAGAAATAGTTTGATTGGGATTGTCTCTGTTGACATTTTTGTTTTAATTATCATATAGTTCTGTATGTAATGTCGCATAGTACTCACATTACACCATTGAGGTTTTAATACCGTCATCGATGTGGTCGTGTTACATTGGTGCCCAATGTTTATTCGAGTTGATTCTGGCTGCCTACACTTGATGAATTGTGCCACAGAGAAATCCTACATACTGGTATCTGATAGTTTCCAATTTTCAGGACTTGTGACTAAAAAAATAATCACAATGTAGAGTGAAAGATTATGGCTATTTGGAGTGAAATAATAATTAACTTATTGTTTGAACCATTAGATATGTAATGGATGGTGTAATGAAGGTGTTCTAATCAATGGTAATACATTGTCATTGTGCCTTAAAAGAAAAGTAAGCATGGTTCTGACATGGTAATAGCATTGAATTCCTTTACATGGTCAGTGGATCAACACATCTACCGTACATCTAGACATCAACGAGATGTCAAACATACTAGCCAAATCCATTCAATACAACACAGGGTGTAAATCTATATCATAGACATTCTTTTGGTTAGACGTACATAGTAGATATTTTTTCTAATTCTGTCGGCATTTGAAATATAAGTCGTGTGGGCGTGTACTGTATGATTATGATGCTGTATTCCTCTGAACTAGTTCCAGCTGTATTGTATTTTACAATAGCGTGGGAGTCTGGGTAACATGCTCATGTTATTTTATTGATATAGAACAGCGGTCTTGCCGTGTCACGAAGTTCCACGTCTACTATCTAGTACACACGTACGTACCACTGGACAGGTCATGTGTACAATTTCACTTCATTCATTCGGATTCAGTTTGTATAGTGGACAAAAGTGGTACGAAGGAAGATGATCCAACAGTCTGTAGTGTAAAGCTATATTTGTATATTTTCCCTTTCTGTGTTTGTGAAGAAAAACAACTTTGTTGATGTTCTTAAATAGACTTGGGCATAGTATGTCTCTGTGTTTGTAAGGATTGCCCAACTTATGCAATAAATAGTGTTGCTGGTCGTTTCATCATTTTAGTTGAAGAAGAAATGTTTCTATTGAATAATTCTGTAACTAATTAAAAGAAATCCCAATCTTTTTTAATTTCAAGGTTCTGTTGGTATGACGTAGTCCACCCATGATTGTTGCATCTCGTTGCGTTCAATCATCCATGGGTCATATTTCAATATCAGGATTGATAAATAAGATACTAATATATCACCTTGCTGTACACATAGTTGACATGTTTAATGTAGGCCATGTACCACGTTGTCATTGCTATAAATACCTGTAATGGACTCCACCGTGATCATCTGACCACTCCTATCTACCTCTTATCTGTGTTTACTTCTACAGAATGCGTACCTGTACTACCTGGGCATCTGATCATCGTGAAACGCGAGTCCCTTATCGCTTATGTGACGTCGTTGTTTTTCAGTGTCAGTTCGTAAAGAGAGATCAATCAGTTAGATAATGTTTCAATTGCATGTTATGTAGATAATGATATAAGTATATATGTTATTTGATATGAAAATCAATGATTACAGAGTATGATATGGTAGTACCAGTTGTGACAACACACCACATATTAGGCGCGCAAATACCATATGTACACGGAAGTACAAGTATCTCTGGTGGTACGGCCAGGTCGTACTTTGTACCTGCTGTCCGTCAACACTACAAATGGTTATTGCATTGATGAACATGTTTTATTGAGACTTTAGGCTGTGAATGTGAAATGACATTTTCTGACAACATTATTATGTAATTCTATGATGTTACAGTAGAAGGAACCATCATTGTTGTCCTAACTGAAGATGTGTCACCAAGTTCAGAGTATTGTTTACTGGTGAATACCACCACCAGTTCTGAATGGGTCTTCTGGATCTCTTCCAGATTCCTTCCTTTCCACATCAATGACATGTGTGCCTGTGGTCACGTCTGTAATATCCCACCCAGCCCGCCTGTACTCATAATCAAGCTGTTTTAGTAGGGCTCCACGGAGTTCATATCATTGACATGAAATGATTTGTTATCAAACTACTGTTAGGTTCTTAATAGTATCTCAAAAGACATTAGCATTTGTTGTTTGTGTGTGTGGTGTGTGTGTGTGAGTATGTATATGTGTGTGTTTATGTATATGTGTGTGTTTATGTATATGTGTGTGTTTATGTATATGTGTCTGTTTGTCTGACTTTCTGTGTGTGTGTGTTTAGGTATATGTGTGTATGTCTGTCTGTGTGTGTGTGTGTGTGTATATGAGTAGATATGTTACTTGGAATGGAATGTTTCCGTAATTATCGTTAATGAGTATTCATCTGGACATAGTTGTTATAGCAGGATGCGTAGTTATACATGTACGTGCACGGAGGACACTTGTTTACAATTAGTATGAACATAGGTGAGGTAGTGAATCACCCTGGCTGTGTCCCTGTTTGCACCTTCATGTTGTAGTCAGGTGTTGTTACACACACACATCACAGAGATAAGTATGATCCAGGATGTTTGCACAGCTTCAGGTATTTTGGTCAACTGTTTTTGAGTTGCCTGTATTAAATTGCGATTATAATAACATGTAATCCTGACCAAAATAAACAGAATAATACCATCTTTTACAAGTGGCATATAAACATTGCCAGTATATGCCAATAAAAATGTCCCGGGTGACACTTGTTTGTGGCTTGTTTTTCTGACCTGTTTCTTTTATTTCAATTTTATTTTACAAAAACTTATGACTATCTAATAAATATAAAAAAAACTGACCTTGTTTTGACATTCATAAAGATTGACATGAAGATAAACAGATATATCTGTATGGAAAGTAGTCAACTTGTTCTTATATTTGTTGTTAAATAGTAGTTTTACATCTGTTAGCCACCATCAAATTTCAGTAAAGTACCAAATACTCACTAGAAATTGTCGTGTATTTGGTCATTGTCGATTTGTAAAAATATTTCTATTGATACATGTATATATAAAAAAAACATATCAAGCAACATCAACCCGATTTACATTGATTATTATCTGAATTACGTTTCATTCCCCATGTAGAGCATATTTGTTTAGCATAAAAATATGACCGATATATTTATGTTACACACAGACAACATATTGAAGTGTAATCTAGAATCATATTTCAATCCTTCGCTGATTTATTATTTGGTGTAAGTCAACAAGTTACCAAACACCAATGGACTCTATTTCGACTGCCTTGTTTTGATGCCAATTAAATAATAATGATGGGTGCATACATTCATATCTGTTGTACCTCAGAAAGGATCACATTTTCAGCTCAGATCCAGTATTTGGACAAACTCATATACATTAATCTGAAATTTAGATCAATAAATTTACAAAAATCATAAAATCCTTGACCTGTCACAGATTTGTTCTAAATTTATCAACTCATATTGATATACTTTATATCAAATGACGTCGTATTATATCTGTGCAATATATCAATTTCAACCCTTAGTGTATTATTTCATTTGTTATGAAAAACATTGCAAAAATACAAACTGATGACTATGAATGAAATATTTCAACTTTGTCTGGTCTAGAACTGATTAAGCTACCGGTATAGATGTTTTCTTCTCCAATAATGAGCAGTGAGCTCTCGGTCAGAATCGGAAACCGTGATGAGGAAGCCAATGTAAAGCTGTATGTTTATGTACTGTAGGTGATACTGCCTGTTTGATAGGGCTATATTGGAAGTGTGTGTAGATCTATGTCCATGCTATCTGTGAGTTACATGTTCTGCTGTCAGCGGGGAGCAGTAAAACATTGGCTTCGTGACGGAATATCCCTGATAACCCACTTCCTGTGTGTCATTGAACACACGTGTCACTGAACACTACCAGAAGTCATTGACTTGTATTGGTCCGAGTATGTCGGAACATTTCTTATTATCAATCATATTATTATGTCATCGGAAAACCTTGCATGTTCACCTAGGAAAGTTTGAAGTATTTTAGTAATTGATGTCTTCGTTATTGGAGCCACATGCAGATTCGATTATGGTTGCTTAGGGAAATATTTTTTCAATTTCCTGTTTTGTTTGTTTGTACAATGCACTTCTATGGGTACCGTAGTTCTGCTGTTATTATTTTTTTCTGTTTATACTTCCAATCTTTCATTTCCATTTTACTAAATCTGTTTCTATTTCTACCAGTGTTTCTATGTGTTTCTTTTTCTACTAGTACTACTGGTATTGATATATTATAACTTTCTACTTTGATTTCCATTTTACTTTCTGTTTCTATTTCTACCAGTATTTCTATTTTAGCTTCCTTTTCTACTAGTACTTCTATATATATATAAATATGTTTCTACTTTCATTTTCATTTCTTTCTTTTTCATTTACTGCCTGTAGTTTCTATTTTGACCTTGCTCTCACCTCCGATATTAAGAATATTAAATGTGTGAATATTCATTGAGCATTGTAAAACTACAGTTAATCCATTATAAATACTGTTTATCAAATCACAATCATTTTATGCCATTATTATCCTTACCTTGTACTACATACATATAAGAGTGAAAAATTGCAAAGCAGATAGATATATCAGTAGCTGATAATATGCACATTTACAGTGTCACAGTCTTACTGTTAACCATTGTATCGATGGAACACTTGCAATATTCATTCATGGCAATAATAGCCAATATGACCTTCATTTATATTATAAACAGTTGCTGCTCTGAATGGTCTTTGCATTAAGACTGACACTAAACACTAAACACTAAACACTAACCACTAACTAGCCTGGGGTTGACAGTTTAGCACATTTGGTGCCAGGGACGTTTTGAGCTGGGATAATTTGATATCTGGTATGCAAGCTATGTATTAACGATAAGATCAATGACTGTAAAATGTTTATAGCTTCGTAGATGTCAGGTCACTGCCCTGCCCACGTGAATACATTTAAATTCATTACAGACAGTGAGCAATATGTCAGTCTTGAATGTCATGAATAAGCAAGTGGTTGCATTTCACGTCAAGGCTAGCTACTTTAATACATATAATTAGATGCTTGCTTACAATGTCATTTGTAATTCTGACACTGCTACAAGTAACAAAATTACTGTATATATATATTTTTTCATTTGGTGAACATTCTGATATATAATCTAATGGTATACAACATTAATTTATTAATAGTTTGACATTATTGAAATAACTGGAGTATGATTGTTTCTTGCATGACATTCACCTTAGGTTTCCCTGTTTTATACTTCTGCATCTTTTGACTGGGAGGGTCTGTGCAGAATGTCCTTTCACTTGTTTGACTAATGCTATGTATCACTGGACCAGGAGACCTTTATGGGCAAGGCTGATGTTTAATGCTACATCTGAAGTCATTAACACAGTAGTTATTTGACAAAATGACATGACAGTGTCTTAACATGCTCAGTAGTCTCGTGATTTGTAATTGATATCAACTTAACAATTTGGGGGCGTATTCTCAAAACATGCTTACGATTTTCTTACGATGTGCATAACATTTGCATGGCCTTCCTATACAGATCTTTAAAATTGTCGTATGATTGTAAGAACATTTTGAGAATAGGCCTCTGTATCATTTAACATTGTTCAATACAAGTTTTAATTTTATGTCAGTGTTACAAATTACTGCTAACTCATAGATGAAGATGTTAGTTATTATTGATTTTCCCCACACTTGTGTCTGTACAATATATTAATGCTAGTTCGTATTATTATTGTTAACTTTGCACATTTAGGACAAAATTACTGTCACGGATCAAAGAGGATACAACAAAATAACAATGAAATTGCTGTTAGATTTCCCAAATCTCTAAATGTCCAACAATCTGTAAATTAGTCAATGTATGAAATGTTTCGTATTGAGAGAAAAAAAATGTCTGGGCACCAGCTGGTTAAGAAGAAAGTATTTCCAAAGAAAGCTTTGATTTAATTCTGAGTATGAAACATCTGCACCACATGTGTGGTTAACACCGGTGTCTGGAATTACAGATCCATGTCAACCAGAAAAAGAAAATGCGATAATAAGAGTTCCGTTGATAACCTTTATTAACTTAATGTCGGCTACCGCAAATATGGGATTTGTCACGTCAGCCGTTGTTAGGAGTGGGTGTTGACAGTTGGCATTATTAATACAGTGGTAATTAATTGGCGCGAGTATTTTCATGTACTTGGGTATTATTACTATGTTAGCTTAGATAGGTATGTCGTGGAAATAATTTGCTGTTTTCCTAATTCTTTTCGTATTATTGGCATATTAACCAATGTTCAGTAACAGAACCAGTGCAAATTGTACTTCTAAACATGCTTGTGCTGCACTTTGTCAGATTATTTTATCAGGAGACGTTACTTTATACATTGCATTGGAAACTATTATTATTAAAGGGGGATTCTTTTTAAACGTAGACCTATTATGGACTGGAGTATAAATAAGACACATAAATTGAACCTATGGAAATATTTTGTGAATTTACAAATAAATTGGAATGCATCTTTTGAAAGTTGAGACCCAATATCCCAGTCAAAAGATGCAGAAGTATAAGTTATATTCCATTCACTGTGATAATATTAACAAAAGTTTTGTCAATCAGATTGATATTATGACATAAAACAGTATATTTTCAAAACTTAAACTACTGTTTTTCTCTCTTAAAATACCTGTACTTTGTCCTGTTTGCTTAGTTTTGGTATAATCATACAATATCTATTGACATGAAGCTGTCTCCTATTGATTGTATACAGATGTTATGTACCGGCACATCCAGACCAGGGGATATATACTGCGTAATACCACATGTGCCTGGTATTGATTAGATGACATTACATACATTAAGAAACTGACCTAGGAAGGTCACATTGACTTTAATACACCGGTTCCGTGTTACACAAAGTTTTATAACACTGTTGACAGTCTGGATGGAAATATTGATTTGTCTGTGTATTATACAGTCAATTTTAAAGTGAATATGCAACAAATATGATATTGATGCTTTTGAAATGATGCCATGAATGATGGTGAACATTAGTGAGAATCGTGTTGTATTGTGGAACCTTTCTGTTTACAGTGCTGCAAGGAATAAGGTTGCTTGATTTTTCATTAAGGTTTTTGCTTGTATATTCGTCTGATGGCTAATGTATACAATTGATATACATGTTGAAGTCCATACATTAAATATTTTAACAAGAACCAGCATTGGAAGAACATATTAAAATACTTTTCATGTAAATGTTATTTGTAAGATATTCTGTGGATAGTCTACTTGGATGATATGAGTACAGCTGGTTTATACTGGAGGTGTTTTGTATTATAAAATAATAACTAACTCACAGACTCACTGTAGATGTGTTGATGATGCAACATTTTTATTCCCATTCAGAATGACATTCAATGGTAATGGATATCAATTTCAGACCAATTTTGCATCTATTTAGTAGTTGTCACATATGTGTAAAATATTCCAGCAGGGACATTAAACACTAATTCAATCAATCTATTTAGTAAGTTATTCTAGCTAGAAATGTGATACAGCTGAAGCACAGTCTAGCAGCTTTTATTGCTTCCAGTCATAATGCCAAGTGATCTACTTAACCCATGGCAATGCTAACCCTCTCACTGCTGGTTTAGTGGATTAGTGCTCTTTGGTTGCTTCCAGCAGGGAGGGGGTTAATTTGCTGTGTCTATTGTTATATATCATATGCACACACTAATAACTGTAGCTTATTGTAACTGTTTGAGTGATACGCCTCAGAGAGTTTCTCACGGGAGCATTCAGATAGAAGCATGTGGACAGACACGAGTGAATGGAACAGGTTTTCTCAAGTCCCAGATATTGACAGACAGCTACGAAATGAATCGGATACACTCAAGCGCGACATGATGCATAGAACATCCTTAATGACTATTCTATTTTATTAGGTTCACTAGTGACAAGATCTACCCCACAGACTGCACCCAAACAACACTGTATTTTTATATTGCCTGGGAAATATTCCATTGATGACTCAAAGCCTTCTGTGGAAGATACCTGTAGCGCCACCTTGGTAGAACCAACTACCTTTGACTTTGTAAGAATGTGTATTGTAGGCAAAGAATTGTGTATGGGGAATGTCTGAGGAAAGTGTATACAGATATGTGAGTACGTATACCCATGAATATGCTGGGTACATGTGCACGTCTGTGCATGCTGGTAGTTATAATAAATAGTGTCTACAGGATTTCTGTAGGAGGTGTAGCCAAAGCAAAGTTTGTGAAGGCAAGAAATGAGCACAGCCGTCAAAGGGAATTCTGCTGCAAGTGTGGAGAGATGAGCGGACCAGAAGACCCATTGTGGCTAGTTGAGAACAGGCCCCAAGATTACAAAACTTTTCTGAGTATAATTCCATGCTTAACTCAAAACTTTGTTAATAAAACGTTATGTACATTTTGATTTTGATCTTGAGCATGAAATCGTATTCAAGGTTTCGTAATCTTGGGGCCAGGTTGACACAGCACTGCTGATTTGTAAAATTAGCACTAATGTATCTAACCCCGGGGACTATTACACAATAAGGAAGGAGACTGACCCTGATAGTTAACATGCCATGCTGGGTATACACAGACACCTTTAATATGTAATTTCACTGTTTCTGGTTCTATGCCAATTACAATATTATTTCAGTTATCTTATATATGGCAGATGTAAAGCCTAATTCTGATCAAAGACTTGGATGCCATTTGTTTTATATTTTTGTTATTTTATTTTGTAACATCCACAAAAATGTGTGCTATGATAACCACAATGTATGGCTGAAACCAGCAAATGAAGGATGAAAACTATATACTAGTTACTACATACACCAGGTTTACCAGAAGACTGCTTCCAAATATTGCAGAAACTGGTCACTAAGAAGAAAGTGTTTGGCCATCTACAGCAGATTCGAACCGTAGGTGGTTCTGTTCAAAGGGGCAATTGTAGCACTATGAGTCATTTCACTATACTCATTGTACATGTATACTGAACTACGAATGTCATATCCCTAGCTACAAACATTCTGTGGAACATAACTCAGTCTGACAGTCTCAGGAGTTATATCTTGCAGAATACGTACTGGGTAAAAAGAAATATTGAAAACTTTAGCAAACAACTTAAGATTTTACCTCAATTGAGTACTTTTGCATGATCCCATTTTTGTGCAGCATTTGGATAGCATGCAGAAGTCGTAATAATATGATATACCACGAAACTAAGGAAAGAAACTAGTTTAGTTTACCGTAAACTTGATTTCTATCTCTCAGAGTAACAAGAACATACATCATACAACCATTTTATATATACTGACGGTAAAATTAGAAGGAACACTGGTATTTTTTGGCAGATGCCTAACTTATTGTGTAGTATTTATTGGAATAAAGTATTTTTAATGTACATGTATACCCGTTTAGAACTTTGACATTTGAGGATTACTTGCCACTGTCAAAACAGTTACATGTACATTTGAATAAAGTGAAAATATGTATGTTTTGTTTTGTTGAAAATTAGGTTGTTCTTTAAAAAGTAAAAATGCATAAAATGTTACGAAATATGTTAGAAAACGTAGAGTATCTTGTTGGAAACCTTTATTCGTGTTTCATTATGTCAACCGTTCAACAATTTAACCATTAATTCCACTATTCCACTATTATATAACCACCTCATACAACTCCCAAAAAAAGTTCTTGCCATCACTCACGCATTGATAAAATAAAAAACAATCAAGAATGCCATTGGCAAATTGCTAAAAGTAATATGCCTTACTAAAATAATCCTTAAAATAGTATTATTTAAAGTGAATTTAAATAATACAAAGTGATGGCATATTCAGTGTTCCTTCAAATGTTACCGTCAGTATATATGCAAGGGAACATGTTTTATTTCATAGAAAGGTTCATCTGCAATGCAGCGACACGGTTCCCCAGAGCACTCTAGTTGTTTCTACTATAGTAGACAATACACTGTCGTTTAAATGTATAACATGGACACACCGTGACTACTACAAAGCCATCTACTGATCCGCTGTGACTACTACAAAGCCATCTACTGATCCGCTGTGACTACTACAAAGCCATCTACTGATGCAGAAGTGACATTGAAAGAATACATGCAGCTGTGCCGTGCAATACCGGAAGTGGCCTCCAAGCTGCGACATGAGAAGTAATTACAACGAATAGATGTGGACACACCTTCCTCCCGACACATCCCTGCTTTGTTATTGCTTTTTTCTCGTCTACAAAACAACACTGTTACTAGTAAAGGTCGCACGGCACATTTAATGATTAACTTTGCTTTGTAGAAAGTTCAAAAACACAAACCAAAGGAACTAGTGGATTCATCGTAATAGCTGTAAATTAACGTGTTGTTGTTTCCTTCAAATTACGTTAAATTTACGTTAGATATCAAGGATCAAACGAACATTCAAGGTTAAGTTTTGAAATAGAAGACAATTTCATACTATATTCCAATATATCGTAAACCTCTTTCAAATGTTATTCGTTACACACGTGTTTAGTCCTGTATGGTGTATGTCAATGACGTCACGCCTGTATCGCATTACCTGTCTGCGTTCTAAAGAAGATCTAGCGACACCGAAGTCTCATGTTCCAAGACATTCTATTTAATTTTCGTAATATGATAACCCCCCATGCGTTATAAACTTGAGCGTCTTTGAATAAATTTAGAGAGATGTTCGTATCTTTACCATTGTTTCGTAAACGTCACCTTTCACCTAGACGTTTTTAAGGAAACGAAGAACGTCATAGAGTGTGTTTCCCTCCTGGTGCGTTCTACAGTGTTGGAATCCCACCACAACCCTCCCACCTTTCAACAGGGAGACATCCCTTGAGGCTGTTTGGACCCAATGTGGGCCATGGTGCTGACATATCAGTCAACCGGAACCAATGCCCCATAAAGGTGATGCCCGCTGTAAATAGTCAGTTTTCGTTAAACTTTCGGGAGGAAAATCAAATCGAAAAGACGTTGCATGAGAATCTAAATATATATTGTAAAATAATTGTGTACCCCTATTTCTTAAAAAGATTAAAATCATATATATGTATTGAAATAACTTACATTGATCTCTGAAAGTTCAACGTTTACCGCTAAACTATTTAATGCGTATAGAATAGGATCGTTTATTCACACAAGTTTGGCCTTGTCGAGCGCCAAGGCCGACATGTAATGATTAATATCCTTAAATCCGCCTGCATTCATATTCCAAAAGCCGCTTATTAATCGCAGAATTAAGATGGCTTTTGCATGTAATGTGCGACGTCGTCCAACTTGTACATGAGGATGGCCGCTATTTATCCATGATCAGAAACGCAGATTTTTATTCTGACCCGGTCAAGGATACATCTTGTTGCCATGGTGATCGTAATTGACAGGCGTAAACAACACATTTCCTGAATGCTGTAGTGATGTAACTGAACTACAGTTTCTGTAACGTAGCGAATTCGCGTAACTTTGTAACCTGGTAGATTATAATGGGTGAAATATGCCCGTGTTGAGGTAAAGAATTAAATCAATCAAAAAGGTGTTAAAACATATAGGCCCCTACTATACCGAAAGCAGTCTTGCTTCGGCTAGTGATATATTTCGATTTGTTTTTTTCAATAACCTTGTTTGTCACGGAAAGAGAAATATACAGTAATCTTTTTATTAAATATTTTGTACTTTAAATTATTTAAATGCTGTGTGGTTGATTTGTGCGCTGATCTCTATATGAAAAATGCTTAGTTTCATCGGTAGCCACAACTAACAATTTAGGACCAGTTTACATTATATTACTAAGTTACCTTTTGTTTTTGAAAATATAAACAAAGAAACAATACTATCTGAATTCTTAATTTCATCGGTAACCACAACTAACAATTTGGGACGAATTTACGTAACCACAACTAACAATTTGGGACCAGTTTACAATATATTACTACCCATTTTTTGAAAATAATAATAAAAACAAAAATAATAATGTTATTGTTCCTACGTCAGATGGGCATGGGCGACACGTGCAGGTGCGACTTCTTGTTTATAACACTGTCCCTGTAACTGTGCGACTACTTTCTAATTAACATGGCATACTGGAACATGACGACAATTAGCAGTTATTACTAACGGTTATAGGAATGTAAAGCTTGCATCAATCATGATAGTATATAGGGGACTACATCATGCACGGGATTAAAACGAAACCTTTTAGAAAACGATTTCATGCTCAATGCAAAGTATTATTCATACATCACCGTATAAAATATTACTCTGAACATGAAATCATACTGAAAAGTCTCATACTCTCGGAGCCAGGCTATCGTTTCTCGAAGCGCTCGTATCCACCAAGAGACCATAGCGCTCTCTTTGCCGATAGCTAATACACTGCTAAGAGAGTGCTGTGGTCTCTTAACGGATAAGAGAGCTTCGAGAAATGATACACACGTTACTAATAATAAAGGTAGGGCTATTGGCCGATATACTGGATAGCGTACTTTAGCGTACGCGTATTCAATAACCAAAAACAAATATTTCCTTTGAATTTAGATTCAACTCAAGGTTGCAGGCAGAATGTATACTTTTTGAATATTTCCCCACATTAAAAGCATAATACTCACAATATATAGCATCAATATACATGTCATGTATTACCATAAGGTCTGACTGACCTATAGGCCCTGTCTTTTTGATTGACCTTTTCCCCGTATGTAATGTTTCTACGCATACCATCATAGCATAGGGTCAAGTCGACTTCCACAGTTAGTAATGCTACTGTCATGCATATTTACAGTCATCACCGAGTCTTGTGACATTAGTATACGATTTGCATTATACATTCAAGTGTTGTCTAGACACTTGCTCTTTTGCCCGATTGACGTCAATGTGCTCCAAGCTCGTATATTTGGCAGGGCTAGTATATCGTGTGATATGCGGATGTACGTGTATTTACATAACATTTCGCGAAGCGTAAAAGCACTTTCTTTGTCTTTTTATTTTTTATTACTTGGATTGCAGACGTTCTTTAAAGTACAAATTGCGATGAACCAAGAATAGAATTTAGTTGTTCTTGAATCTTAGTTTAGAAATAGAATTGTTAAATATATCTGTAGGCTGTGCACATTTAGTTTCCTTATATTTGTGTTTCCTTTCATTATACTAATACTGAATTTAAAATACACACCATTTTATTTGGACGCCCTGAACTAAAAATAGTAGTCTATTAGGCCTATATTTGTATAAATACCAGTAAGTACATCATACTTATCCTGCCCAGTAAGCACAGCTGAAAATACAGTCAATTCATAAATTTGCGTCTTCATCATTGTCTTCATGTTCGGCCTCCATCAGAACGTCAACCTCGTTAATATTGGAATATGCATACTTCTACTTGACCATAGGTAGGCCTCGTGTCACACCTCGTTCTCACCCAAATACTCCATTCTAAATATCACCCTAGATCATAAAAAACAAGTCTAGAATACTGGAGAACAAGTCGTAAATAATTTCAACAGCTCCTTTCATATAAATATAATACTTGATATAACTTTTACTTACTGCAACTTTCAGCGCTACGGATGTTGCGGGTTTCCTCCTGCCCTAAAACTGACAAGTCGTGATATTAGTGAAAGATTCTAGAAAGCGACTTTAAACCCCAATACAAACAACAACAAAAAAAAAAATTAAACTATTTACTTTCACCCTCTGAGTCTATGGAGTCTATTCACACGAGCTACTTTATGGCTGCATTTGGACCAAGCCACCCCAGAGATCGTGAACTCGGCGATTAATTGGGGTTACTATGCTGCAGCGGTCCCCAAGTTGACAGTTACATAACATACTAGGTAATATATAAACAATGGAGGACGACCCGTGTGGGTGTCGAATATAGTGATGACAGTTCTGTCTGGATACGCTAACCTTTAGCAAATCGAAAGTTCGAATAATTGTATAACAGTAGCTGATGAGTTTGCTAAATGTGCCAATGAGCGGATTTGATTATATAAGAGCAATGTACTAATATTTGTTCCGATTTTTGCGTATTTCCCGTCATGACCTTGCCATGACCATATGCTTCACCTTCCATTGGACTTTCTGGAGTTTGATTAAACATGACAAGGAAAAGTCCCTACAACATGAACAAGGATATTGGCAGACGTCGTGTACACTGTAATACAATTATATTCGTCATCTATTACTTCATCATTGTTGGTGACTCTTCGTTGACTTCTCTCTCCAGATGGTCTGCGACTTGACAGTGATACCTACACACGGGGTCGCGCAGTCGCTGACGGTTTGTTCCTAAGGCTGCTAATAAAGTGTTGGATGTGACAAGGCCATGTCAAGTAATGGTCGTGTTCAATGGTCAGATTCAATCAATGGCCGTCAATGGTTGGGTGCTGACCCTGTATGCAGTCACACCAGCATTGAGTTATCGACGTGGAGACATCTGCCCATGGGAACATATGTATGGCTGGATCTAATATAGAAAAGCCTGCTTAAGTTTAAAAGACCATAACACGATAGTCCTATTACCCCTGTGTTTCGTGATACCCCCATTGGTAACGGTCGTCAACGTCTGAGCAGTTTGCCTAACCATTAGTAATTTTAGACTGAAACAATGAAAGATTGCAATGGTTCGACATTACAACATTTTAGAGCATTTACCATATAGCCATGACTGTCTTCTGCTGGGGCAGCTTCGTGGAGGCGCACCCAACTGGTCAGCCATACTATGTATACATACAATATGTACGTATTCACTCCGTGCTATGTATAGCTGTATTGTATACATTCTGCCCGCAACCTTGACTCGAGGGATATGATGAGATTAGCATGGACACTTTGGTTTCTTTTCATGCCCTCCTCTTATAGGGTGAGAAAGTTTAAGCTATTGGTAAAGTACACACAATATACGTGGTATGTAGCCAGGCTTTGTAGAAATACATACATGACTACTTTGTGCTTGAGCGATATTGCTATACATGCTATCAGAAGATGCACATGTCTAAGAAGAATATTTGTCCCAAACACGTTTATCCTATCCTATCCTATACGTCAATGACTTAAAAACAAATCTAGAAAGCGACTCTAAACCATAATTCAATGAATTTTAGTTTTTTAAATGAAAGCTACCGATATATTTTAATATATTAATTACATCTTCACAATTTTATATTGAATATCAACCGATTTATTTCGATTCGTAGAACTTAGCATTTCTCGGAGAAATTTCCCAGAAAATATATAGATAGCTTGTTGCCCAATATCCTTGTTTAGACAATCAAATGTACATCATTTCAAGTGTAAATACATTTGACCATGAAATATGTAAACAACTTGTGAGTGTAGGCTTTGACCATGAAATATGTAAACAACTTGTGAGTGTAGGCTTTTAAGAAAGAAATTCCTAATGATATGAATACACGCTTACTGCCTATGTTTATGTCGTTATTTCAGTAACGTTTACGAGTGTCAGGTGTGAAATATCGATGGGAACTGTTCCAGATAATTTATTTTGTCCTGGAAGAAATATCAGTCTAATCTGATATTGATGAATGGACATATTGAACAAGCATTGGTTGACCTTGTTCTCAACTCTGAAAAGTTACGGCCGCGTGAAACATCGCAATTATAGTTCCTGTCGCATGAGAACACGAAATTGTTGCATAATTCTTTCTTCGATTGGCCATACTTTGAACGGAATCAATGGTCGCCCCTATGTCGTCTAGCCAACGGTTTCCCTACGAGTGTTGCTGATAGTCTGCAGGCAAAAGTTTAGAGAGCGAAAGACGTTATATATTCAGAAGCGTATTGCTATCAATGTAATACTATCTACCTGTATGATGTTGTTTAGCTAAATCTCTGTCATAATAGCTAACTATACGTGAACAATATGAACAAGTTATGGTTTATCTGCATGGACTGTAGATTATAAACTCTTATATTAAACAATGCAAAAGACTTCCTCATATATACTCATGGTCGTCAATCGTCTCCTCTCTATTGGAAACTCTTCATTGACCAACTATACATAAACCAACGCATGTCCAACGAGCTATCGTAATTAACGACACGTCGAAACTCACGTCCGTGCCCAATGAAAAAAGGGTGGATTATACTCCAGGACAACGGTGTCTTAGAAGATCATATTTATGCAAACTAATCCCCCAGTCCTGCTGTGGTCATTGGTCACGGTGAATGTGCAAGGACAATGATGTCCACGACAGACTTATGATTATGATGGCCATATCCGCCTATTGGTGGACACCAGGTGCAATGTGCAGCGACATGATCCCATTTTACTGGCAATCACAACCTATCAAATGGTTTGAGCGCAATTGTGTTCAAAAGAAAATGAATGAGGATTGGTAATCAAGCTGTAAAGCTATTAGAATGAGTTAACACGAGGCATAGTGTCGGGGTAATCTCTGTCAATTAACTGTTTTTAAATGTCCATATTTGTCCAGCCAAAGAAATAAGAATATCCCCACGTATTACCTGTCCAGACTATCTATCCTTAGCTATACGTTATCATTTTAGGTGCAAGAAAGTAAATTAAAACAACTATGTAGTCTGTACTATTATCATGCATTCTATGAAACGAAAAACTTCCTAGCAAATCCATGTTCGCGAATTGTCATGTTCACTTTTATAACACATGTTGTAGCTCGTATGCCGAGGTTCTCGGTCTGAGTGAATAAAGGTTCTGGTCTGTTCTGACTAAGACAACCTTGAAATATGCACCGGAAGAATCTCAGAATACTGCGTGTGCCTCCGTTATTGTAGGACAACTGTTGAGCGATATGGAACTAGATTCCTAGGCTTGTTCCGAGTACAGTTGAGTCGTATTTCACGTTATAACCATTCGTACATGTAGGCCTAATACGACATGCCACATTAATCCTTCAAAGAACATATTCGTTATATGTCACCAAGTTTGGTATAGTAAGAAAGAATATAATGTTAAAATCAGTTTGTGGTACAACATCCATTTCGGTTCCTGCTTTTAGAAAAGGTACAAAAATTAATATATTTTACGTAATCCATGCTATTTACGGTTCTGAAATTATTTTTTTAAATTTCAATAATTCTCTGCTGCTCGTAAAGCACACGTATTTAAAAAAAAACCTACGTCGCAGCTGGGTCCCTGACGTCCCTGCGAGGCATCACGGGACGTGTGTCGACGTGACCGACGTCTGACCTCAATTATACGTCAGTATGATAGTAGTACTTGCGACGCGGTGCGCGTTACCTGGTGTCAACTATGTTATTAAATGTCACATGCTGCTAATAATCTCTTCATCTGCACAGATTGGTGAAAATGACCTGGTCACAGATATCCGCCCTGTCACACCCAAACCTTTAACATGCGATGTACACTTGCAAAAAAAAGAGAAAAACGGGTACCAAAGTATCTACCCGAAACTGCGAACTTTGTAGTACGTGCTAATCTACAAATACAAATACCGTTAAAACACCATCACCATTTGAAGGTTGTCAAAAGTATCAGTATATAGAACATGTAGAAGAATATAAACCTATCCCAAAGAATGCCGGAAGGTAATGGGTTGAAAATAGCCACGCTACTCCCTGTAATATTCCATTATATTACAATGGTTTACAACACACGCACTGTCCTTAATTCTAAAATCTGCAACAGCAATCCGATTATGCACTTTCTGAAGAATTGGCTCAATTCTGAGGAAGAAGAATCAAATATAGCGCAGGTTAGTCGTAGGATTTTCAAAGGTTTAACACATATTTCGTGATTCTTTCCAAGCTCTACTCTCATGTTTCTGTAACATACAATAATTAAGAATTTTTCTTTTCTTGTTTGTACCGTGTTTCTCCTTCATTGATTTTCGTGTCTCCTGAAACACAGATTCTCAAATCTGATAGGAGTTATTATGTATTGGCCTAATCCATTAGTTTTATTGTTTACGAATGTTATGTGATGGTAAAATACTGTTTAGTATAAACTAAATAATGGCCTTGAACTTGGTGGTCTCTGACACTTGTTACCTAGTTCAACAAGGTTGTCTGGATCGTCCACGGGAGACCACTCAGTCAGATCCACTGCAGCATTGACATCCAATAGTATTTACCGCCGGTTGTGACGTCACGGCACTGCTGCAACTAGTTGACCAACACCTGTGCCCAGTCTTGCACGTGATGGCTTCGTGATGCGCACGCATATTTGAAGTTGCAGACGTGATCCAAGACATTCCTGTCAATGTAATGATGTTAATTCAGATGTTGGTGTTGATTCAGTTTTGATAATAATTTTGTTATTAATGTTTCTTTTTGTTATTGAATACACGATTGCCAGAATCTTGCCCATGATATGAATTTGTGAAATTTAAACACACACGTCTTCGGTGGAATATACTGTCCAGTAGCTTTGCATATCCTAGTTCGTAAAGGTCTTCATATAAAGCTTTCTTATATTGCGTTAGATACGATTAAAAACAATTCGCTGACATTTAAATAAACAGTATCAAACGGACACACTGTATGGTCGACAGTTGTTCTATGCAATCTATCAATGAACTATATATTTGTTTAATGATTTCACATGATCGTATCCGTGTTTTCCGTGACCATAAAAAGGAACAGTTGGGTACAGGCGTGCTGACATTGGAATAAGTTGTCAGTGAGTTATATACATATACAGGACATAAATAGTAACACTATACTAACACGCATATGTATTAATGTCATGATATGGTTTGAAAATAGTCTGTGGACTGTTTGCGATCGGATTATGTCTGATCTGATTCAGGGGCTGTTTCACGTCAACAACTTGTGATGTTTCTGGTGGTTCACAGGACTTCACTATATATATAGTTGTGTCACCGTGGAATTATTTATCATTACACGTATAATGAATTTATATGTGTCGATAATATCATTTTCAGTGTAAACAATACTATTAGTGTATGATGCATATATATGCAATACCTTACGTCAGATGCATGTAGGTAGATGTATGTATAGTATAGTTTACAATAATGTGACACTTACATATGAACATTGCCAGGTGTCAATACCACTCCACGTCATGACATTTCAGTGACAGGGATCAGGCATAATAGAAGAGATCTACATTTCTTACCACTAGTGGCACCTATAATTGGGTTCACGTGAGCGAGTTCAGTTCCTTGTGCAAATAAATAATTGTTTAATAAACGGTCGCATAACCGGTAGCATCCCAAGACGGCGCCTTGTCTGCTTTCTGTGATTTCTCCATTGTCCAATGACACTGTAGAGGGACCATTGAGACTGAGATCGATATCGGCGGCGTGTACGACTGCTTGTAGTCGATGACGTCCAGGACAGTTGACCAGTCTCGCCCTCTGACACTCCACTGTCTGCAATACCCACTGACAGAGACAGATTCTCCTGTCTCGAGTGTGATGACTATCGTGGGACGAAACCTCTTGGGCATACCAACTAAATAAGCTGTGTGGAATCCGCTGGAGATGTTCTGATGCTATCAAGCACTGAAGGAAGATATGTCATTGATATGAATCCAAGACGTCAATACTTTATGCTTCAGTTAATACGCTGAACCTCATTTGTAAAACGTTAAGTCTGTATCACAGACAACATTAGTGTAAGTAAAATAGTCTTGTTCAAGATATATGCCGGGAACAGCAGGGAGAGGGTTAAGGAAGTTTAGATTTCTGTGGAATACGGCACTCGGGGGGTATTTAAAGATTATCACAATGACGAATGTCAAGTATAGGCAATGGCTGTGGGTTTCAGAGGACTGGCCGTTCAGTGCCCCCCCCCCCCCCCCTTCACAGTAATAGAATAACAAATCAGTATATGATTGATATACAAGTGATATTGTTTTTCACCTGCTGAGACTGTGGTCTACTGTAAGACTGGGTGGTCTACTCTAAGACTAGATGGTCTACTCTGAGACTAGAGTGTCTACTCGGAGACTAGATGGTCTACTCTGAGACTGTGGTCTACTGTAAGACTGAGTGGTCTACTCTAAGACTAGATGGTCTACTTTGAGTCCAGAGGGTCTACTCGGAGACTAGATGGTCTACTCTGACTTGTCTACTCTGAGATTGTCTGAGCTACTCTAGAGAGACTATATGGCTGGTCAACTCTCAACAACGCGTGTCTCTACTAAACTAACTGCAGCTCACCCTCCTAGTCCAGATTCGCTCGTATTTCATTGTTTGTATTTAATATGAATATCGTGTCAATTACATGTCAACATCACAGGCTATCATGGCGAGGTGATGTCCTGTAAGGACAGCAAGTGACAGTTACACGTCCTTGGCTGAGTTCCTGGCCTCTATATGCGCATGACACGGGGCAGAACGGAAGTAGTGCCGGAAACGATTCTGATTGGCCCCATCACTTGACGAGAGACTGAAATTTCTCTCCGTTCTAAGACCACGACTGTTTATGACAGATGTATAATTGCGCCTTCATATCAAGGTCTTTAGATACAAACAAAAATAATATCTGATTGCTTCTATATATGCCCACACATTTGTTATAAAGTAAAACTATCAATATACGATCTTAGGACCGATCTAACCTAGCCTTCATTGAAGTGGGGCGTTATTTTCTTATGCGTAAAATAATGTGAAGACATTGAAATGTATTATAATGGCATGCTATAACTTGTTACAAAAACTATACTGTATATTTCTCAAAACGTCATATCGTGTCATTTTCCAATGAGATTATTGTCACAAAAATGAAATGAATCAAACTATTTCCCTATTAACATTTTCTTATAACAATAATGATAAAGTGCCTGTGGGTATTTGATACAAAGGAAGATACACAAGATGTTGTATCTACTAACAGTCCTATACTACATAGTAATATAGTAACACATGTATAGTATTTACCTTCGTTACTGAACGCCCTGTATTGATGTGATTGGTTGAACTCTGCGAACTCTAGCTCTCGTGCCCTCGGAACTTAGGTCACAGAAAGGTTGCCAGAATATATACGTACATGTATCTCTAGTTGTTTAATTAATACTTTTAGGAGGAAAAGTATTTAGTTAAGACCAATGTTTAATACTATGAAATATATAGTTTGATGGTAAGGTAACACTAATATAAACTTCCTTGTCGTCCCACCATCTCGGAATATACTATTAATTAATTTGATGCTCACACTACAACAATGACTACTACTACTACTACTACTACTACTACTACTACTACTACTACTACTACTACTACTACTACTACTACTTCTTTATTACTACTACTACTATTACTCCTGCTGCAGAAACAACAGCATCGCATAAAACTACGACTA
>JAVCKZ010084046.1:0-10500 GCA_034780755.1 Lepetodrilus elevatus
ACACACACACACACACACACACACACACACACACAAACACACACACACACACACACACACACACACACACACACACATGATCTGCTAGAGATGTCTTATCCGCACCACGTGTCGTTGTAGAGGTCATACAGAAGGTGAAGGCCAAGAGAGTTCCGCCGTACCGACCGCACGTGGAGGAGCAGGAACTCACCGAGAAGACGTCGTTGTTCAAGGACGTCCCTGAAGCCGCCTTGAACATCTTGTATAAATGTTGGGACGAGAACCCAGAGAACAGACCCTCCGTGTCCTCGTTAAAACACTTGCTGCTCGGCCTTAATAAAGGAAGGTCAGTAGAACACCAACTGCAGCAAGATTACCAATACCAAATATTACGTATGCATTACCAAGGAAATTATAAGAATGAATGTGAACTTAAAAATATAATAATAAAAAACTGAATACAGTAAAACCCCTGGAAACAAGCCCCGGAAAATAACGAGAAACTCTCTTGAAGTCAGAAACATAATGATACGCATATATTCCCAAGGAAACATTGACAACAATTGAGATTGTTTCTTTAATTTACAGACCAAAGTGAAAGTAGGATATTCTAGTGGTTAGGTTCTCATTGTATATCTATGTACGCCAATGTTACCACCAAGCGTATCCTTCCAACAGGAATATGGACACTTATTCTTGCCATTGTACATCTAACATACAGTGTAATGTTAATACTTGTGTCGCCCACAGGAAGATGGACATTTCATACTGACATTGTGAATCAACGAACCTCACTCCTAACATTTAGCATGTGTCGTTCACAGGAAGGGGGACATTTCATACTGACATTGTAAATCCACGTACCTCATTCCTAACATTAGCGTGTCTCGCCAACAGGAAGGTGAACATCGTGGACAACATGATCCGGATGCTGGAGAAGTACGCCAACAACCTGGAGGAGATAGTGGAGCAGAGGACCTCCGACCTCATCGACGAGAGGAAGAAGTCGGACACCCTGCTCTACAGAATGCTTCCCAGGTGAGTGCGTGGTCTGTGTGGACGTGTAGGTGGTCTATGTGGAGGTCTGCGTGGTCTGTGTGGATGTATAGATGGTCTATGTGGAGGTCTGCGTGGTCTGTGTGGATTTATAGGTGGTCTATGTGGAGGTCTGCGTGGTCTGTGTGGATGTATAGGTGGTCTATGTGGAGGTCTGCATGGTCTGTGTGGATGTATAGATGGTCTATGTGGAGGTCTGCGTGGATTTATAGGTGGTCTATGTGGAGGTTTGCGTGGTCAGTGTGGATTTATAGATGGTCTATGTGGAGGTCTGCGTGGATTTATAGATGGTCTATGTGAGGTCTGCATGGTCTATGTGGATTTATAGATGGTCTATGTGGAGGTCTGCGTGGTCTGCATGGTCTGCATGGGGGTCTGTATGGAGGTCTGTTGTTACGTGTGTCGTATGTGTGGTAAATGTGAATGTATGTGTGGTCTATGTAGAGGTTTGTATACAGGTCTTACGATGTTAGCATGACGTCTATGTTGATTTTGTATGGAGATCTACTGTGAAGATATTGTCTGTGTGGACATATCAATCTATTGTGAAAATATTGTCTGTGTGGACATATCAGTCTACCGTGAAGATATTGTATGTGTGGATATATCCTCTCACGGAATGTGTTACATGTGTTACAGGACTATAGCGGATAAGCTGAAGAGCGGAACGAAGGTTGACGCGGAGATCTTCGACTGCGTCACCGTCTACTTCTCTGACATCGTGGGCTTCACCGACCTCTCCTCCCGCAGTACCCCCATCCAGGTGACCACGCCCACTCTCCCTCACTCGGATGTCAGCACGATCTTTGCTTACTATTTTATGGATACATCTGCCACGTTAATGAACCTATCTAACAAAACACGTTTTCGAATGTATTATGTCTTTTAATAAGTGTATAAACTATTATTAATTATATTTGTTTGTTAATGCCAACTATTTCTAAGCTCGAGTTCTGTCTCAGGTGGTTGACCTTCTCAACGACCTGTACACCATGTTCGACTCCACCATCAGCACGCACAACGTATACAAGGTGGAGACAATCGGAGATGCGTACATGGTCGTCAGCGGACTTCCGGACAAAAACGGAAATAAACACGTGACGGAAATCGCCAACATGGCGCTGGATCTTCTACAGTCAATATGGTCTTTCAAGGTCACGCACTGTCCTGCCTACCAGCTCAAACTTAGGATAGGACTTCACTCGGGCTCATGCGCAGCCGGTAAGTAAGACTTCCGGTTCACATCAATCAAGCTCCGACTGGCTAGACGCATGAAGCTGCTGTAAGTCATACGGACATATTTACACTGTTAATGATGTGTTCCACCTCCCTACCATTTACATCCAGTTTGACAACATAATGCTGTATAAATCAATTACATGTATCAATCACACATCAATATGCTAAGTTCACTGTCAGCCGTTCTACTTTGCCCATCAGGTAGTTACCAGTCCATTCGGACAAACTCGATAGTATTGCTGTATAACGACACGACACATTCTAGATACTGGAACACCTGGGGCGGTATTCATAAAGGGGCTTAAGGTTTGGGCTTAAGTATGAAATTTTAGACTTTGCTGAGCCACAGAATTAAGTTTTTAATCATAAAATACCTCAGCTAAAAACTTTAAGGTCTTAAGTCTGTCGTTGCTAGGGAAATCCTCTGTATTCGGTAATTTCCCGAAAATTCCGGACACAAACAATATTCCGTTTCTGTTCAAACGGTAACGTTCAATCAGTTGCTCATCTAATCGGTGTAGTCATCTGGCGAACGTCTGAGACCAAAATGGCATCTAGGATTTGCGGCAGCCATTGTGATGATGAAAAGGCCATTACGAAACCTTTTCCAAGTAATTTTTGTGGATTAAGTCAGAATGTAGACGTAAGTCTTTTTATGACTATGACCTTTTTTTTGGACTTAAACCCCTTTATGAATACCGCGGGAGTCATTATTCAGGATTAAGCGGAGTGACATGAACATCGACATTTATTCAACACTGACTTGCTAAGAAAAAACATAACAAATGTTACATATAAGGGAAGGATTATTTAATTTTCATTTGATCTCGAATGGTAGTTTTCAATCGGAAAGTGTTTGACTGTAGATCTATGGTTTAAGTAGCTTGAAACAAATAAAGGGTGTGTTCCTTTCGCGTACCATCAGTAGTGGAGTTTTTACTCTTAATTAATGTAGCAATAATGCGCACTGTTCCAGTGCAATCATCTATACATGAGTACCAGTCAAGTGTCTCAATAAATGCAATATCTTTAGGTCAAACAAGGGATATTGTCATATAATAATACTTTTCGTGCGATCCACGATAAGCCAACACCATGAAGGGAAACAACAAGATTATTAGCAGCAATAACTAGAATGTAACTAAATACTGTTACTTAGGACATACATAGCAAAAAGGAATTACAGTAAACTATAAACAATACATGTTCCTACCAGATTCTGACAGTGTTAAGGCCCAGTCACACCGGGCTTGCAATCAGGTTAGGACCTAGCTGCGACCGGAAAATGTTGCAAGCCGTGTGTGACTGGGCTAGGATATCGTCGCAAACATTGCCAACTGGTCGTATCTCTGCCAAATCGCCACCAATCGCACGATCCAGAAATCGTACGATCCGGTGTGTCTGGGGCTTTATATTTGCTGACTGGTTTGTCTGAACAAGATGTCTTGACATGAAGTACAAATCTACCACGAGATGGTTAACTAGACGGTTCTGTAAATACACTTGCACTTCATAATTTATTGTCTAGATTATCTATTTCTAGATTGTCTATCCTTTGTAGACGATTGTGTCATATATTGGCTGTATGAATGCATGTATTGTTCTGGGTCAAGTCTGAGGTAAACCTATTAATATGAAATATGGGTGACTCACGTTGTTCAAACATGGATATTTCCTGTCTGGGTCAGGTTATTTAAAACACAATCAAGGTAATTATTTTACTCAATAGGAGGTTATGAAAACTTGTGGATTTAATGAAGATTAATGAGCGTAATTGATAAGTTATCAAAGACGTTAACTAAAACATTCAGCTAAATATATTGTTCCACGTTATTGTTGATGCTATTATGTTCTCTGCGTTCATGTTCGAACTAATGCAGGTTCACTGTCACGTGTGTTTGGTCTGCAGGTGTAGTAGGTCGGACCATGCCGAGGTACTGTCTGTTTGGAGACACTGTCAACATGGCGTCCAGGATGGAGTCCAACGGACAAGGTGACCACTCTACTGACCATAGCTTTCTCAATGTTAACAGGGACTCCAATGAGTACTTCTTTGATAGTGTAAAATTAAAATACTGACGTTTTGCATACCCAGACTTTATATACTGAGCCTTATTTTTTGTTAGTCTATACTGTTGTATTTACTATGTGCCTATGTTTACGTCTATGGCTATGTAACGTACTATGTGTATGTCTATGTCTATGTAACGTACTATGTTTGCTTCAAGCCTTGAAGATACACATGAGCCAGGACACGAGTCGGCTGCTGATTGACCTGGGAGGATATGACGTCACACTAAGAGGCGAGATGGACATCAAGGTAAGCGTCTGAGACAGCGTCCTCATATCAACTCTCTCCATGCTGGAGGCAACTGGAGATGTCCTAAATAGCTGTGCCTATGCCTAGTGGACAGCAAGGTTAAAGCAACACTTTGCTGAGTCTTCGTCCTAATATTGTAGCAACACTTTGATGAGGGGTAGCATTACACTGAATTAGCGAGAGGGTAGGTAGAGTGTATAGGTAGATGTCAAAAACATGGCGTACGCGTGAATGGTACGTGCGTATGCGTTTGTTTGTTTTTCTGCGTACGTGTAAGTTGCAACACATATCTGTAGACAGTAATGTGCATGTTTTAAGGCAAAGGACTTTACACCACATGTAGATTGGAGAAAAAGAGAATGTATTGATAGGGCTTTACATGCATAGTGTGGTGACGGTGGCGTGATTGGTGTGATAATTAATGTATGTGCGGTGCGAATGGTAAATCACGCTCTGTGTATGAGTTTGCGAGAGGATGTTGGGGTTGAAGATAAGGGAATGGAGTATGTATGTATGCACTATGTGCTGTGAATGTGTTACATGCACACTGATGAAACCTACTGGCATATTTCAGGGCAAAGGGACACAGACCACCTACTGGCTAAGTGGGAAAGACGATGACAAGAAACATTTGTCTACGAGTGACACTGAAGCCTGAACAGCTACTACCAGAATAAAACCAAATCAAATCTAGTTGACACGTTCACCACTGTTAATGTGCACATGATAGTACAATCATGCACTAAGGTTGTGCACGGGTTGTGTTGATGCGCAGCACGATACTCTCAGATTATTTATTTCAATTAATGTCCGTCCAATACCGCACCAGATACCTGTGTCTGTCCAATACCGCACCAGATACCTGTGTCTGTCCAATACCGCACCAGATACCCGTGTCTGTCTAATACCGCACTAGATACCTGTGTCTGTCCAATACCGCACCACATACCTGTGTCTGTCCAATACCGCACCAGATACCTGTGTCTGTTCCTTCCTCTCAATGTCTACATGGAGTATGACCTATGACCTATGACCTTCACAGTGAACAGTCTACTTCACTTCACTATATAGTCTTTCAGTACTGTACAGTCCTTGTATTACTTTGTATTACTTTGATGTTCTTGTATATAATGTATTCATATATTGTATTCATATATTATGAATAGTAGTAGTGTTCCAAATGTGATGCATAAACCAATGTGGGGTTGTTCGGTCATCTGTTCCGGATTCACCATGTGAGTTGTTGATCTTTCATTGAATTGTATCATCTGAACTGCTCAATATACATCTTTATATGGTTGTTTGAATTCCGGGGCATATCTGTAGGCATGAACATATTAAGGCTAAAACAGACTAAAGGAACACGGCAATGGGAAAACACTCTGGTACGGCTCAGTTACAGCAGGTAGAAACGACATGTCTTCATCAACTGTCCGACGTCATCATCACTTTTCCAATATGCAGTATGTCGTATGCCTCCTCAGACATCGGTGTGTTCGTAATAGCAACACCTAGCACCTAACTTGGTGTTCTTTCTCTTATCCTAGCAACAGTGCTGGAACAAGTTTTTCAATACATAAGTATAAATTATTTAGTAAAGTATTGAATTTCACGACGTACATTGAGATTTGTAATAAATTCATAGCTAATGCCGGTATACCATGGCGTGTTTGTTGTTATTAATATAATTATTATTATTAAGCTGACAACTATCCTTGGTCTGGAACTAATGCACATTATTCTACAAGGATTTTATGGTCGCAAGGTTTATTCTTAGACAAAACCTTTCTATGTAGCTTCCGTTAAAGACACTAAATGATACCAAAGTATTTCCTAAATCAACAAAAATAGCGAAGTTCTTTTACATTTACAATGTTATGGCATCTATTATTGTGTTTAATGTTTTGCTATGGTCTCTAGGGGACACATTCTTTTATATTGCTGGTACTTACAACCACTTAGACAACCCACTCAGATAAGAATGTTAGCCCATATTTTACAAGACATAGCGCCAGTAGTATAATATTACCTCTATGTTTTCACATCTGTCCTTCCCAATTTTACAACAGGTATTAAACTTTTTTACAACAACATTAATGATTCCCTGTCGCTACTGTATGGTTAAAGCAGATTGTAATGATCCTGTGTGTGAGCGTTCAACTGGTGTTCTTCATTACGTCAGCACGAGGCGTCTCTACCAGCGACTAGATGTTGCACCAGTTCATCAAGCCGTTGTCATGGTTGTATCCAGTACCAGGCCCCGAGATTTTCTGAGTACGTTTTTGTCCCCAACTCCTATTCTATGCTAAAAAACATGACGTTTCATGAACAAAATACTGAGTTGAAATCATAATCTCTGGCCCAGGCCTTTCTAACACAACGCTGTTAAATTTCATGCTTGTCTTTGACTGTATTTAGCTTATTTCTGGCCCGATTGACTCCCCATTGCGTGTCTCTTGCTAATAATAGAAATGGGCGGAGGGAAACTCACCTAAGTTTATGAATACTTTTTAAAATGGATTTTGTTGATAAGCTAGCCAATATATTACACATGATGTGTAAAAAGCTATATGAATAGTTAAACAAGATGTATTGAAGACATGGAATGATGAATTTTAATAAATATTATGAATACAATAGTTGAGATATGTTGAGAAATGATGAGATATTAAAATGTGTGATAAAAACTAATTTCTTAACATAATTATAATATGAGATGCCCAGATGGGTGAAAAGATGTTTGAGGTTTGGCGAAATCTTAAGTTCACAGAGGCATGTCGGTATATGCTAATTCGATTTGTGACATAGAAACTAAAAACTCCAACAATGAAAGTTATATAATGGAAATGTTAAAAACACTGCTAAAGCGCCATTTCCCATGTACCTAACCAGAATCTACTGGGGTTTTGGTCCGTTTTCATTAAAACTTAAATCAAACTCGGCTCAAACACCTGTATAATTTATAAATTGAAAAAGAACATATGCTATTTAAAAGAATACTACCATAGACTGTTCAAACTCACCAATTACTAGTGACACAAATCGATTGATGCTGAATTAAGTCAATTTTCGATTCTATCAATGAAATATGTGATATTTGTTGCATTTATACCTTAGAACACAGAAATCATGGTGGTAAATATTTGACACTAAACCAAGCCTGAAATACAATCGTCTCATTACGCTGTACGGCTTCATCTCCGGGGACAACGCTAAAGTTCAACAGATAATGTGAATACAACAGCAACAGGAACATTAAGTTTACAACCATGACAGCTTGTGAAATAAGAATGAACCAATCAGTATGCTCGTTCTAGATCCAATTAAGGGAGGTAATCATTGAAGAAAACAAATGTGATTTCCAGAGAAAGGATGCAACAGGTATCGGCTGTACAAGGAGATACAGAAGTTTGGTATTACACCGTGGTCTTGTAATATACATTGGTTGAATTTATCAAAATCAAGTAAACATAGATTATATACAACTACATTTGACTTATAGTCCTATGCACTTGCATGTCAATATCTTTATCTATGTAAATAAGTAGTCTACATCTGTATTAATACATTAATGAATGCACCATTCTATAGTTAGTACCAAATTTGTCCAGTAATTGAGAGCATACTATATATATTATTTTATCCACTTTCAAATATATTCGAAGCATACATAAAATCTACCAAAGATAGCTAATGTCATAATTTTTGACGTATGACACAACGTCATACAGAACACAGAACGATGTGTAACCCACGGGGTGCCATTTTTGACTGATAATTACTCGTGACAAGTATCTTGCGATGCTATCAAGCTATACCTACAGTGTGTATATTTCTACCGCAGCATTTCTTGTTTGAAATAAGAAAATAATATACACATGATTAAGTTTATCCTTGTGCAGTTGTAATTTAGCAAATGAGCTGTCATACAACGGCTACAGGGTAATACACTAATATAACTAATCTATCTAATTTAGTACTATGCGGAACACTAATGATTCTACATACAAATATAATTATGACACATAGTGTCTGCAGAATGTAACATCATATACCGTACATGATTCCGGTACTACGCCATATACATGACAGTACTATGACACAACGTAATTACACTCGTTTGTATGCTGTAGATGACGTCATACACAGGACAGTACTATGACACAACGTAATGACAATCGTTTGTCTGCTGTAGATGACGTCATACACAGGACAGTACTATGACACAACGTAATGACAACCATTTATCTGCTGTTGGTGACGTCATATACATGACAGTATTATGGCACAACGTAACGCCAATCGCCTGTCAGCTGTTTGATGTGACGACACATATATAAGACAACGTATACCATGACACAACATGTCGAGATAACAATCATTTGTCTGCTGGTTTGACGCCTTCTGGTTGTGCTCGTGCTGTGACTGGGATGATGCCAGTATTGCAGTCGGCGTCTATGATCAGCAGACTTCTAGAAGACAAACACAACCGCAATTAGACGGCGTAGATTTAGTTGTGGATGATCGATGAATGTCCACGACACACGTACAGAGCACACGCACAGAACACACGCACAGAACACACGCACAGAACACACGCACAAAACACACGCATAGAACAAACATACAGAACACACATACAAAACACACATACAGAACACAGAACGATGTGTAACCCATGGGGTGCCATTATATTTCCTGTTCAGATCCCGAGGGAAAACAGACCTCCCGTGGGAGCAATTAAACTGGTTATTTATGAGGTATCGACAAGTTCTTAAGCTCGCAGGTGGCCATGAAGACTAAGACTACATTCGAACTTAAATGCCTGTAAGGATTGTTTATTGAAATGTTTGGATTACCTGATGTTTTATGTTTTATATACAATGCGTGAGATAAGTTTATCTACTGACTGCAGTTTGCAAAGTAATTGGCTACTGGTGTATTATTGCTAGCGGAATTCCGTAAATTGTAGGGAATGTGGTAGTTTAATGTTAACAGTTAATATAGTTAAAGTGTAACTAACACTACACACATACATTAACGAAATTAGCTTGAATCGAGCCAATTTACAAAGTTGAAACATGACTACGTAAATATTAGATTTGTTCTAAGACTAAATATATAGTTATTCTCACTTATTTCTATTACGGTAGCAGACACAATGACTAGATTTTATATGCATTTTGTAATCACTGCATTATGCTACTGGTACATGTATACTTTCAGGAACATGTTCACATGTGTACGTCCTACATGCATAGTTGATTGACGAGAAATGATGAGGTAGTTCCATCGTCGTTTCAGGAAAACCCGAAGAGAATTTCAATGAAATCTATGCAAAAAGATGGATTGCTTTACCCTGTCCACACATTGGATATCATGCTAGAACTATTAACACATGCTTCAGAATCTACTAATGGAATCCACGTAAACAGACAGGTATTGCTCCAGTCGAGTGGTCAGCATTATCCGGGTCATACAGAGGACATCGTGGCTCGTCCATGGATCTGACTGGTCCATACTGTGAGAATGTAATACTGGCCGCACAGTAGCAAATTACGTCGCCGACGCGTCGCCGATTTCCGTTGGGTTTCGATCAAAGCGTGCTAGATAGTGTGCGATCGGTCGGTGAGACTAAAAATCACAGTCGATGGCCAGCGCACACTTGCGATTTTCCGTCGGCCGACAAATTCCTCTACCACGCGAAAACATAGTAGGCGAAGACACGATCCTGGAAATCCTTTTAGAAAGAAATGTATAATTGATACCCGAAAGAGGTATAGACAGACTATACATGCAATTAAAGCTGGTGATCTGTAGAACAAGAATCAATTAAAGCTGGTGATCTGTAGAACAAGAATCAATTAAAGCTGGTGATCTGTAGAACAAGAATCAATTAAAGCTGG
>JAVCKZ010084057.1:0-12381 GCA_034780755.1 Lepetodrilus elevatus
AACTAACTGTAGTCGATGACGAATTTACCATGGAAGTCCCTTTCAGCCAAACGTTTGTTCAATCATCACCCGCGTTTCTTTTGCCTTGAGCCGGCTAGCCGTTTTGTCTGGTTCGAGAGTATGGTCACGTGGCGACGAAAATGCAAAAAATAATTAAAAAACACTCCGGACCTGGCTCAGTCTACTCAGTACCAAATGGTTTTTGGCCAGCCCAGTCTAGCCCAGTCTAGAAATTCTAGCCGGTCCCGAGAGTACGTGATATACAGGCTAGCCGGCAAAAGTGTAATTGAGCAGCCCCATTGTGCATGTGAATAAGTCATATGCATGGGTTTGATGTTGAAGATTGTTATTTTCCAACAACAACATAATAATACCGTAATACTAGACTTTCATATACACTAAATAAATAATATGCTTACTAAAGTGCCATGAGATTTATATATCATCTGATCATGTTAGATGTGTTGATATTAATTGTTTTGTCAAACCCTAGCATCAGATTATTCTTGATGCTGTTTATTGATATAATAGATTTTGCTGATCAATACTTTTTAATTCATCCTCTTGTTGTCCTGTGTTTATATCTTTACTTTAGAGCATTATTAATTATATCTGTACCGAGATCGTCCATCCACATACGAGACCATACCATACATACCGATTTTCTTAGAGCTGCCTCTTGTTTACCTTGGCGGACCTTGTTGGTTATTCTGGAAATATTTGCTAGATCGAAGCTCGTTATTATTATTATTATTATTATTATTATTATTATTTTTTATTAATATAATTATTAATTATTATTATTATTATTGTTGTTATTATTATTATTATTATTTAATATTATTATTAGTAGTAGTATTATACAATTATTATTATTATTATATTATTATTACTGCTGTTATTATCATTATTGATATTATTATTATTATTATTAGTTCAATTTTGCACTTTTCCTTCGTTATGAACACATTTACTATATTTGGCATCTTGCACAAAACGTAGTCAATTAGCGAATGTTCTACAGAGCTTTGTCACGTATAGCAATCGTGCACATGTTTATAGTATTGGCATTTGCTGATTCAATAGTTAGAAATCTAGGATATTCGTTGAAAATTCGTAAAGATTACACTTCTTCTAATATCTGTTCACGTGTATCATGACCGAACCCAGTGAATGTGTCTTGGAGTTACGCACGATTTTAAAGCGTGAATGAAACTATAACGTTTTTGTGTATATAGTTTTGTAGATGAATAGGAGAGGGTTTCCATCGCTCCCTGTATATACTCGTCAATATATCAATATCCCCGTAATACAATTAACTATGCAAGTATTAACTGTTCGTAATTAGCATCAATTTAAATTTTTTAAACTGTAGTATTTGCTGAATACTAGTACCCAATAGTTTATTCATTTTCCCGGACAAAAATAATAAATCTGAGAGCTAAAATTCCCATATTTTTTTAGTTTTCAGTATAATTGAGTATATATGTTTTAATTTTCTGCGTAAATGTGTAAAAATAATACAGTGGTTCCGTTCTTGAAGTTTAAACATTATATAAGCCTGTAATGTTCTGTGAAAGTCCTAATTAGATTCCCATAGTATTTTAATTGAATACTAATTGGTAGTTCTCAGTATAAATATTTTGTTTTGTTTTTTTATATTAAATTTTTGTCATAGATTAACTCGTTGATTTGGCAGATGGAATACTGTTCAAATGTAATGTCAACAACTTCGATAATAAATATCAATATGGTTGAATACCATTTTATTATTAAAATACAGTTAATGTGCACATGCATGTGATCACGATTAACAGAAATTGTGTAGAATGAAAATTATATATCGCCACTTCAGTAACCTGAGTTTTTACGTATTTTTATGTTTTTCGATCTCTTTTGAATGTTTATTCTCATTTCTATATGTATATCCTTATTTTATCAATTCTGCATTCAATTCCAACCATATAATTTCATGTAATGAAAGAATCCATATATCATCTTAACTTATTCCAGGCGTTTACAGAAAACAAATTAGTATGTTGTCCATTGCAATGCATTATTGCAGATTTTCTGTAATACAACCAAACTGGTGTTCGTGTGCCCTCGCGTCCCAGCTGTTCCACGTGTTCCTTAATTTAACCAAGTTGCGTATTATTGCAGATGTTTCAATTATGTCCCTAGTTTTCCTCTGATTAAGCCTCGTCGCAAATGGGTGAAAGATTCCCGCAGTGACGTTAACAACTCCATATTCACTCACTCTGATTAAGCCATCGTAAAGTATTATTCCATGTGTTCCCAGATTTATCCAATGCTGCGTACTGGACTATTCCCAATGCCCCATGTCCATGATTTGACCATTTAGTGTACTATTCTCGGTGGTCCATGATTTGACTATTTTGGTCCATGATTTGACCATTTAGTGTACTATTCTCGGTGGTCCATGATTTGACCATTTAGTGTACTATTCTCGGTGGTCCATTATTAAGTAATTGCTATGTGTTATTCCATATATACACCCTCGTGTATGCCGTGTATTATTCCCAGCGTTCCCCGATTTAACCGATGCCGTGTTTTATTCCCAGTGCCACCTATTTTAACTAGTACCGTGTTCCCTGATTAACCCTCTCCCTGCTGACATGATATTCTAAGTGAACTAGCACTATAACAACTGGTGGAAATCCAGACTAGTCAAGCAGTACATATGCATGCAAGTCATGATATTAGTGAACAATTATAGAAAGTGACTTTAAACCCCAAATCAACCCAAAATAAAATGCTGAAGGTGACTTAAGTTGCCCGATCACATGCAGAAATAGAACACTTTGATTTTATTCTGGAGGGAGAAGGTTAATCAGGTGCCATGTGTTATTCCCCGCGTTGCCTGGGTTAACCAGTGCTGTGTATTATTCCCCGTGTTGCCTGGGTTAACCAGTGCTGTGTATTATTCCCAGCATTGCCTGGGTTAACCAGTGCTGTGTATTATTCACCGCATTGCCTGGGTTAACCAGTGCCGTGTATTATTCCCAGCGTTGCCTGGGTTAACCAGTGCTGTGTATTATTCCCAGCGTTGCCTGGGTTAACCAGTGCTGTGTATCATTGCAGACGGTCGCTGATGGCACAACATGAGAGCCGAGTGAAGGAGGCCTTGTCCAGTATGACTAACTACAGTACGTCTCTCACTGTAGGACGTAAAGCTCTACAGGTTTGTATCGTCGTAAAAGTGCTGCATACAGTGCTCCCTCGATATAACGCTGAAGTTGGGGTCCATGACATGCCACTCGCGTTATAATACATGCGTTATATCAACGAATATAATTGGAGAAAAAAAAAGATTTTTTAAATTAAATTCTTTTTTTTTTTTAATGGGGTCCATGTTGGACCCCGCATTGTATCGAGGGAGCACTGTATATACATACAATCCTGTCCAAGAACATAAAAGATCACGTTACGTTACTATATAATATTATAATTATTATAGACCTGTGGCATTGTATATAGCTAAAATATTCTAAAAATGTATTTTGAAATACACGTTCAATTATGTAAGAAATAATAATAAATAATAATGTGCTCATTTATATAGCACCAAACTCCACACACCACTAGGTATGCTCATAGCTCTTACATTATTACCCCGGTCAATGGATCTATGCGCGCTCAATTCCTTCACAACTCCCTGGGGAGTATACAACCCAAGCTGCCGTTGGCGCTATAAGGTTATCATTCACATGTAATTATCGATGTTAAAGTAATATACCCATTTCCCTATGTCACACTGACAACGTTCCGCATTATGTTTCAGAAAAACGTGACTTTGATTGCATTACATAAAATTAATACATGAAACCGTCATCGTTTATAATTTAATCTAACGCCTTACCGTGTTTTTATTTGTTCAGTTGGTTTATTATCATCGAATATTTCCAAATTCCAGCAAATTCAGCTGCATGAGCAGAAGATGAGGATGGAAGCGCTCAGCGGATGGGTAAGAAACTGTACAGAGTGACGCTAAATTTGTTGAGTGATGCTAAACTCGTTGCAATGAGTGATGCTAAGCTCGTACAGGTGGACTGTCACGGTGCGATCTGTAGCAACAACTTGTAATTATCGATGCATGAAAACAATAGAATATGTCACGATCAACACGCCAATTCGATTGACGTCAATACATCGCACTGTTGCTACAAATCTGACAGCGAGAGTCTACCTTCCCGAGTGACGCTAACGTCGGTTTACCGAGTGACGCTAACCTCGGTTTACTGAGTGACGCTACACTCGTGGCAATCATGGCGACTCTATCACAGTCTCTATAGATAGAATTTCAAGAGCTAGATAGAAATAGCGCTAGATTATTAGATTAGATTACACAACCCTTATCATTAGTTTCTAATATAATACATATCCATATTGTCGACATTGCGGCAAATATGGATAGATAGATAGATAGATACCGGTACGTCCATGCATACGCTACAGGAAATAAATCGGTATCTAAGTGTTTGTATCGGGGATCCTCCAGATGATTGTTGTGGAAGTTTTAGATTTCCTTTAGAACTGTAATAGATCTCTATTATTGCTTTCGGTAGTTATAGGTGTGTTGTACTCTTGTCGATTCTTCTGGTATTTCCTTAAAGTTCCTTCACCTCTTTCTCCAAGACTGATTTATTATGTATGACTTATTATTCGATATTCCTCCCTTTGTGTATATACATCAATGGTGCGTTTCAGGAAAGGGGTGTATATTTACGCCGGACGTAAATGAATCAGATTTGCTTGTATTACGTCATTTACGTTGATTGTATTATGTCATTTACGTCAGGCGTAAATATACACCCCTTTCGTGAAACGCAGGCCTGATGTACATTTACTGTAGAATTGATATTAAGAATTTAGGGAAAGTCTATAAATAAGAAATGTAATCAGAACAATATTGCATGTAGAATATATTCATACTACAGTATGTTCTTTGTCAGATGCTTACCTTATTGCTGTCGATATGTCCTGCGTCGATTTTAATCCATAAATGTTTACTGAACATACTGACTACATTTAAAGAGAGCGCTCTGTCGAGCTGTTGAACCCGCCGACGACAATCGACTAAAACGAAAGAAAACTTGGAGGCGCAAAAGTAGCGAGAAGAAAAAGGCAAAAGCCAAAACCGGAAATGAGCTTCTGAACGGAATACCTAAAGATAATGATGCCCTGATGAGTGATCACTGTGACATTGAACTGAATGCTGTCAAGGTCGAGGTAAGCACGTGCATTGCCTAGCAACCAGTGCATGTGCCGATGAATGGGTGAATTTACCATTAAATTTAATGTTAATGTTGCATTTATATATACTGGTAGTGTGTGTGTATGTATGTATGTGTGTGTGTGTGTATATATATATACACACACACTAGCTGTTGGGTCGCTTTTGGACAAATGTCGCTAATGATGTGAAGTTTGTGAATACTTCTGCGCGACATCTAAACATGTTTGATCGCCTATTCCTTGTCGCATGGGTATGTTGTGTGTTGGAAGTATTTTTTTATATTTTTCTTATAAACAAAAGTTATGCACGCGCCATGGGTGGGCTATAATACGACTGCTTGCTGTTTTACTTTAAAGCCGGAAAGAATTGGTTTATACTTATATATTAATATATGTATGGCCTAGTGCAAATTTATGTATTTTCCTTTGAAGCCATGCCTGGCATCACTGACTACAGTAACTACAGTACAGTGCATATTAATGCCTTTTGATCAGACACTTATCATCCCATTACAGAACATAATGATTGATAAATGCTGAAAATTTCAGATGAATTGGATAAGCGGTTCAAAGGTTATGGCAAATTGAATTACAGCAAAACCGTGCACTTTCACCACTTTAGTGTGACAGTAAAATATTTTGATTTTGACCAAATATGATTTATAAATGCAGATAATGGCCTAAGTAGCATGCCTATGATCGCTGTTATATCGCCAACAAGCCTATTCGGAAAATGCAGCTGATTACAAAATATAGTCATGTAGACACAGCAAATGTATATTTGACCATGAAATATGTAAACAAACACCTGATTGTATGACTGTCAAGATGGTAATTTTAAGCCCAAATCTTATTTGTTTCGTAAAATTCTTGACCCTGCTACAGCCTTCCTATCTATCGGTTGTACGGTATATACGTAAATATATACGTAAATATGCAGGATTACATGCATATTTCATTGAAAAGAACGTGTAACGGCTTGATATACCCCACTAATGGGTGGATAAGACGATCGTCGGATGTATATAAGAATCTGTCGTCACGGCTGTTCATTGCACTATCACGGCGGGAAAGACCGTTTTTTTCCAAAATGTTAAGACAAAATTTAACTGATCGGTATATGTTATGTCTCAGAAACGCATATCGTAATGTTTGTGGTGGTTTGGTGGAATACTGTTGCTAGTCTCGTACCAGAATCGTACGATTGCTTCGCTTCGCGGCAATATATAGTTTAGTTGCATGCTGTAAGGGGCCTTATCTGTACACATATACAGCACATATGATATTGCATGTTAATATTGATGCATGGGTGTGGTTGTATATGTGGTGGTTGACATTCTCACAAACTATATATGCATGCTAGTTACTGTATTGCCAGCCTATTTTCTATAATGTATCGTATTTTAAATATAAATGTGGGTTGAGCTATAGAGCTGTGTTGATTGATATCTATAGTTCCGTTAAGATGAACGGATAGAGAAAGGTTTACATGTCTGTCTGTCTGTCTCTCTCTCTCTCTCTGTCTGTCTGTATGTCTCCTCTCTGTCTGTCTGCCTGCCTGCCTGTCTGTCTGTCTGCCTCCCACAAATTAGCTCATTGAAATATCACGAAAATGTGATAAATTCCAAAGCTCTCGCTCGTGAATATATTTTGCTTGTATTTATAGGGAACAAATAATCACGTAATGTTACAATAATCTATAATCGATACAGGAATATAGAAAATGATCACTCATTCGAATATATAGTTACTGATGATGTGAATGTATGTACGGTATGTTTATTCTTCGGCTGGTAAAAAGTGCAGCCATTGCCATTTCAGAATGTAATATCAAATGTGATTCACTGTCATCTCTGTTAAAACAATTGTCAGAATCTGCATGCTAGCTATGATCTCCTAACAGCGCACACAAAAACACATACAAACACAACACACATAAACACAAACACACATACAATCACACACACACACACACACATACTCACTCCGTTTTCCCCGTATCAATAAACGGAACCGCGTAGCAGTGTTACCACACACACACACACTCAGTTTTCCTCGTATCAATAAGTGGAAATGTGTAGCAGTGTTACCGCACACACACACAAACAAACAAACACACACACACAAACACACACAACAAACACACACATACACTCCGTTTTCCTCGTATCAATAAACGGAAACGCGTAACAGTGTTACCGCACACACACAAACACACATACACAAACACACACACAACAAACACACACTCCGTTTTCCCCATATCAATAAACAAATGCGTAGCAGTGTTACCGCACACACACAAAAACACACACACTCTGTTTTCCACGCATAGCAGTGTTACCGCGCACACACACAATAACACACACTCTGTTTTCTGCGTATCAATAAACGGAAACACGTAGCAGTGTTACCGCACACACACACAAACACACAAGCACACACACACACACAAGCACACACACACTCCGTTTTCCATGTATCAATAAATGGAAAAGCATAGCAGTGTTACCACACACACACATGTACACGGACACATGCACACAAGCACACACACTCTGTTTTCCGCGTATCAATAAACGGAAACACGTCCCAGTATTACCACAGTTGGTAGAGCATGGTGCCTGTTTGGTTTTGACCTACTGTTTGGTGAGTGCTGCCTATGACACTAACCGGACCCACTGTTGCTGCTGCCAGGGTGTGGACACGAGGCCGGAGGAGGAGCTGGTGGCTGCCATGGACGAGGGTGTGCGTGAGATTCTGGAGTACAAGGATGAGGGCTACATTGAGCTGGTTCTCAAGGTGCTGGCCCGAATCTGTGACGGACAGAACACTGGACTCCAGGTCAGAGATAACTTCATCAATGCGTACATGTATAGATATCGATAAAAATGTAAAAACATGAGGAATAATAGGTCCTGGGCGATATATATAGGCCCCCAAACTGTACTGGCCAGGGTTCCGCTTAGGTTTCAATTTTTGATAGTCCTGGGGGCGCATGTTGATATACTTATCAACAATTTTTATTAATAAAGTGCGTCCAAACTTGAAATATTTGTTTACGTATGGGACGCAGGATTGCGCGTTCGGAGAAACCCTAACTGGCAGTATGCATCTGGCATTGACGTCTTTTAATCTCCATAGTGGCTACTACTGTGTTGTGTGGTAATATTGTGACATACATCTCTCTGCAGAACTACCTCCGTGAGCAGCCAGACAACGTCAAATCATTCAACATAGTCGGGGAAACCACGCAGTTCCTCAACGTCGTGTACACTACCATCAACAACAAAACCATTGACCTTGTCATTCAACTCTTCAGCTCACTCAACGAGTTCTGTTCGGTAAGAATGTTAAGTATATGTCAGCTAAAACATTGTTTTTCCTTCTTAAGAAAAGCTAATAATAATAATAATAAAGTATTATTATTAGTAGTAGTATATTCTTTTATATAGCCCTGTATACCTATCGGGATGACCTGTATGAAACAGCCTAATTCTAAGATAACCTACTTATAGGATAGTCATATTAGACATTGGACGTTTTAGCCAATTTAATGTTGGACATTTTCACGAAATGTGGACGTTTTCGTCAACTTACTTTTGGATGTTTTGGCGGTTGGATGTTTTAGCCATACCCCAATGGAAGCGAGGTTAGTATCCTATAAGTAGACAACAACTTTTGGTGTTGCGGTTACCTTAGATTTACGCACTTTCATACAAGGTCCATGTCACTATTTTGGCATCTGTTCTGTTATAATATTAAAATAATATTAATCTTGTCCATATCGATATTATTCTGCCGATATATTGCAAACCATGGTGCTTTATGTATCAGGGAAATCAAGAAAACCGCGGTGTGATCTACGACAAGAAGGTCATAGACTACATCAATTTCATACTGCGAGTCGGAGAGATCGCTGACTGCCCTATAGAAAAGGTAGGAGTCTCTGTATGTAATACTGTGTTGTGGCTCCCTGTGTGTAATAAGGTATTCATTGTATTTATAAGTTATATGACATGTCTTGCCTTGTATATATTTCGGTTTCACTTTTAAGATGGTTTCCACCTCCCACGCTATTTGGAGAAATTACACTAGCACATATATTTTAAATCATACTTAATCAAAATTATGGTTAAATATTATGTCCTAGCCAAGGATAATAATCACGTGGACATGGTGCCGGATGCTTGTTTCAGGTCATCGAGCTGCAACAATCCATTGCTTCTCTTATCATCTCTCTCATAGAGGAGAACGGCCCTGGGGCATCTCAGGTGGCAAAGGTAAGTCTTGTGTCCCCAGGACATAGCTCTTCATTGCCCTAGTACAAGGCGAAAACTCTACAATATTTTTCTAAGAATGGATAGGTATCCTATGCTAATAGCCTATATTATGATAATGAACCACACTACTCTCCATTACTGAAAGGTAATGGACAGATTTCCAATCCTAAAATGGAGCAACTATATTTTAATTAAACTTTGGCGCTAATATAATCACTTTTTCCTCTTGGTTCTTGTTTATTTTGTCAAAATATCACCCGACATTCTGTGGAAAATGAATAATAAATATATATTGCGCTACAGGAAGTGAAAGATGCATTGGACAAAGAGGCAGTCTACAGATGCATGACGGTCTGTCACGAAATGCACCAATCAGAAAAGCCGAAACTGGATGGTCTGGTGAGGCTCAATGAAAACGGCGGGTACCTCCAGTCGGCGAAGTCCATTGCTGCCTTTGGTGGGAGTATTCTACAGGGGGTCGTGGTGAGTTGAATTAATTAATTAATTATAGCTAAGCGTGATTCGTTTATGATATAATGCGTCAGTGATGAATGTTTCTTTTTGTGAAGATATTTGAAAGTATAGACATTGTACCATATAATATGTTGCCTTGGAGTTACTTGAGCCTAGGTATAATTTCTCAAAGCTCTCGTGTCCACTATGAGACTATAGCGCTCTCGTAAGTGCACGATTCCCATGTATTAGAGATCGCTACGAGAGTCGTTATGGTCTCGTAGTAGATATGAGAGCTTCGAGAAACGATACCCAGGCACATAAAATATGGAAAATGGTACCATTTTTGTTTTTTGGGGTGTTTTTTTTTTTGGGGGGGGGGGGAAGAGGAAGGCATGAACTATTTGGTAGTGTTTGGAGTAGCTCAGACATACATGTATTTACATGAACAACTGTATTTTCACAGAAGGGGAAGAAAAGGAACGCGCTCAGAGAGATCGTTATGGAAGTGGGCTTCAGCTTCTATATGATTCTTGCCAGGATGGTTGACATCGACAACAACTTGGTCGAAAGTATGTCGGGTTTGTTATCACTATGTATATGACTGTGGGATTCAGCTTGGTAGTGAATGCCCATAACAATACCTGGGATTCATTACTGCCCAACATTGAGAAACAGGCTGAGAATACAATCAATTCCTCTATACTATCAATGGGTGTCTGGAAAGATAATATGGTTATCTGAGGCCATGTTCCAGAAGCTATCGTACATGTAACGACATCGTTATGCCTTGGTGGAAGAACATTTCACTTTTTCAGGATCATAATTTTTTTTCTCAACGGAGGCTTAACGATGTATACCATAGCTTCAGGAACATGGCCCTTGAATTGTAACTCGCCACACTGAAACTCAGGCAAAAGTGACTTAATTACCTCGAAAATTAACATGTTCTCAAAGTGGTGAATGGGTGACTTTTAAATAGTACAGAAGGTTATGTGAATTCTAACTTTCTAAAAAAAATTGCACATCATTGTATATTTTATGATCACAATCTTCCAGCTCTGACGTTGACTCACGAGAATCAGCGAGCGTTCGACTACTACAAGAAGAACTCTCTGTCCATAGAGATTGTAAAGGACGATGTTCTCCAGAAGGTCAACTTCCGGGTTAAGAACAAGGTATTGCAATCGCTTGACCCGACACATATTGAGACATTATTTGAATTACGAAAGGCCGATGGCTGAGGTTAATCTGGGTTTTTACGTCCTTTATTGTGAAACTTGTCGAAGCATATGTGTGCATGTTTAGTAATACGGAGGTACTGTCGATGAGTGCAAAAATAACACTTTTATTATGTATTTATTTCTATACTGAATAATACTACCGTAATTACTCTAATAATTCGAACAGGGGGAAATAATTAAATTTATAGGTGTTCGAATTATTAGGAAAATATGAAAATTATTTGAAAAATCAATGTGTTCTAATAATTAGAAATTAGTATTTTAATATTTTTTGGGTATTCATATTTTTAGGGCAAGAAATAAATTATTTTTGGCAATTAATTTAGGTGTTTGAACTATTGGAGTAATTATGGTATTTAGTTTTTAATTTTGAGTATTTCTAAGCTTGTATCATTGATCTACTGGTATCCGGTATTCCAGAGTGTTCTGAGAGAGGAGGTGAAAGAGAAACTCAAGTGGAGTGTTGACAGGTCGTCGCCTAGCAACAAGATCCGAGATCTCATGAACTGGACACGTGACATCATGGGTGACATCTCGTATCAGCGCAAGATATTGGACAATCCTATAGCCAAGATGTTCACCAAAGGCTGGTATGTACATAAAAAACGGATGATTTTATACAAATATAATAAGGTTTGTGTTTCAAAGGCATAATATTATAGATATAATGGTCTAATACGGTTTTACCTGAAAATAAACACACATGTTTTGACTACACAGTACTTTATACAACCAATCACATATTCCACTTGTCTCACTTACACTAGTTATCAATATTTTAATATTTATATTACTAATTATTAGTTCCCATATTTGTGCTGGTGGTCGTGAAAGGTTACTTTGACCGTGTTCAGTGCTTAGAATTATCTCCCTTAGTCATAAAAGTAGAAGGAATGTGAGATTTTATGGTATTTTATTCAGGTTATACAGGAAGTGTAAATTGCATTGGAATTTTGCCTATCCTGCAGTTGTATATATTTGGAGTATTTGGAGGTTATATGCAAAGTCTACTGTATGCTAAGAGCATGTGCTTTGCATTTTTAACTCCAATTCGGTCCAAAGTGACAACTTAAGCTGGATTCATACTTTTAACGGCGTAACACGGCGCAACTCGCTAGCACACGTTTACCGGTGTAGCAGTCACC
>JAVCKZ010084068.1:0-12379 GCA_034780755.1 Lepetodrilus elevatus
AAGGGGGGGCTCACCCGGCTTGCGCCCCCCCTAGAATTGGACAATTTTGTTCATTATACATGTATTTTGTATTATGGTGAAATTATGAGCCACCCTCTAAAATGCACTTTGAGCCCCCCCTAACCTGAAAGACTGGATCCGCCCCTGGGTTAATACAAACATTTTTAACATTTGTAACACCATTAGCTGATGTAAAGGTTATCTTGCTCATATCACATCTTATCGGTTTACAGTAGTAGGTGGAAGTCTGCAATGTCTTATAGTATTTATATTAGTGTTGTAGCAAACCTGCAAGCACTAGCTGGTACAGCACACTAAGGATGATGACTAATGCACTGCGACAGTGCTGGACAGTGCTGATACTGCGTTCTACCATGACCAGGTCAGACAGGGAACGTCTGTAGATATGGATGCTGGATTGCCTGGGTGGGTTCATTTGGCTCTGAAGTTCAAAGTTCTACCACTGCGCTACTATACCAGCCACCCTGCAATGCCAGAGACGCTGCCATAAAGAGAGATGTCAACATAAATATATGTATGTTTCAAGGCATCAAAGTCTAAAGAAGATGATCCAATCCCCAAAATATGTTCAGATGTTTACGAAGATAGGCATGTGTTGCCTCTCAGAAATATTAACACCCAAAGACAAAATTGTTGTTTCTGAGATATACAGATATTGATACTGATTCGCCTGGGTAGGTTCAAACATGAGACTTTGAGGCTTTGGCTCTGAAGTTAGAAGATCACTGCATTACCACTGGTTACCCTGCCACCATGCCACCCACCCTGCTATCATCCCAGACAGCCACATAGTCATAAACATCAGTAACACCACCAGGCAGCCTACATACACCACACAGCTTTTTACACCAAATAAAGAAATACGGATCTGAATTAAAAACAGTTAGCTTTCTCTGCGGCAAGTTTTCCCGTCCAGGTTTCTCTCTTGATGACATACTCTCCTCACACCAATGATAATCCCAGGACAAACACCGCATAGTAAATACCAGCAGCTCTTCCTAAAGAGCATCACTGAGCTAAAGTTCCTGTTTAAACAGGATTCTCGCAACAAAGACCAATTGAAACATAGTATTTGTAAGGTCAAATACTGCTAGGTTTCCCCTTCAAGCGGAGACCAACTAAACTAACTTTGTCTCAGTACTACGTGTTGAAAACATGTATTTCTCTACTGTTTTGGTTTTATGTGTGACCGATAGTACCTTGCATAGTGCCAAGTTATGTCAAGAATGGCCGCAAACATGCCCGTCAGAATGTAAGATAATGGTAAATATTGTATCCCTCTTTGGCCTTTCTCTCTTTGTCATTTCATCCCAATTACCAGTGGTCAAAATGTCAGGGAAATACAGGATGTTTTTTTACCTATGTCAAATCATTTAAACTTGTCCAATTATTCCATTAAGACATTATATTTCAGTTGTACAGGTTTACATAGATGGGAATGTTTGGGAGCAATACGTTTCAGACATTCACTGATTGTACGACATTTGGAAATGGAATAATTAAATATAAAGTTTACACAATTTCTTTACATCTTTATTTTTTTTAAATTTTAAAGAAATGTACTGAACTTATTTCATACATATTACATAAGATATATATATTAACAAGTTTCAAAACATAATGAAAGTAAATTATATCAGGCAATGTTATATATGATATGACTATTATACATTTAAATATTAAAAATAATAATAATAAATAAAATAATAATAATAAAAAAAATTATAATATACATTTTAATGTATTTTCTTTTTCTAGTGCATGTATTGTGCCTTGCTAAATTTACCCATTGTCCTGTCTCACAGATCCAGACCCACAGACCACCCCAGTTTCCTTAGACACAGCAACAGTAGTGTGGTCAGCAACGGTCAATATTGACCCATCGAAGAATCCCCAATATTTTACACCACAGCTTTTCCACAAGCAGAATTTTTTCTAATCTGACGGACATTGGAATTAATGTATTTACACAGGTTTATTTACTTAGTTGACGGCAACATTTTTAACATTTGGAATCCTGTGTCTGATCATATTGTTGATTATTGACTTGACCACAAAATGGTCAGCATTCAGGCCAGTGATAGGATATTACAAGAGTACATGCGCTGAGACAAATCTGAGAAAGTTGTGAATGGGTCAGCATGATGTAGGATTATTCAGATTTAAAGTACCTCAGTGAAAAATTGTCTGGGAAAAATAAACATCAACGAAACATGTATGGGAATTCATTCATATAGAATTAAATCTGATTGACAAGTGAAGATGTGATTTATTTTTACAAAATGTGAAATTGAAATAATTATTAAATTCATATAATCTTTTGAAAGTAAAATGTAATAATTCTGCTGATCAATACATACTGACTACATGTTGACGTACTTTCAAACACTGAACATGCAACTAATAATACTAGTGTGCCAAACAAATACTGATCAGTATTATGCGAGTTATGATCATACTACAGTATTGTAACTATCGCCATTGTAACTTCACATACTTGTGGCAATGGCAAATGTGTATGAAAAAAAAATGTAAAGCTTACATAATGTTTCATGACATTTCAGCAAAACAGAACAGCAGTGTACTAATTCTATTTTACCTGATTACAACTCATCACCTATTGTTCCGCCACAAGCTCAGGTAAACTTCCCTGACCATAACAAAGCCCAGGGGCCTAGCACAGTAGGTAATGATAGTGCTCCGACTCCATTGTCTTCCTCTGAATGAAGTCTTAGAGTGGAACATGTCCAGAGTTTATGTCCAGTGGTCAACAGAGGTGGACAGACAATGGATTTGAAAATGAAAAGTTTAGGATGTGTCTGAGTAGAAGTTTAAATCTGGCAGCTGAAATACATATACCTGGTAACCACTTCTCCACAGCACTCCGTAATTTGCTCCACAAAGATGTCATGAGCTTAAAGGCACAACTTATTATTATTGTCATACAGTCATGGTTTGTTGACATATCTCATGGTCAAACATACCTGAAAGTATGTACATTTGATTTGTCTACATACTCACTGGGCAGCAAGCTACATATTTCCTGCATGTTCCACTGGTTTTCAATATTTGCATATTATATTTTATTTTTGTAATTTCTTTTACGATCTTGTGATAAATACAAAACTATTAAAACTGGTTGGACATGTGAGAAAACGTGGCTTGTTGCCAAATATACTTGTGTAGACGTATCAAATGTATATACTTTCAGGTACAGTTTGTTTGACCATGAAATATGTTAAAAAAAACATGTGTTGTTTTCTTTTTTTTATAATAATAATAATAATAATATGCGACTTCAGTTCACTGACAATGTTTCAGACTACATGGCACTGCATAGTAGGGGATCATTTAAGAATAAGAATAATGCCAAGAACCGACAATTTAAGAATAATAATATTGGTACATGTAGTTTATAAACGCCAAGAACCACTATCTAAAATACTGGTATGCTAAATGTGGTACATTTAATCTAAATATATTTTACAACACCATTCAACACATACTGTTAAACTGACTAGTTTCTCAATTAAATGAACTTTTCTTTCATCAGATATTATATTTGATGAAATTTTACTTTAGTGTGGTTAACGCGAAAGATTAATAGCCATTTAATTGACTTGTATGTAATTAGCAGGTGAAAGTAAACAGAGCAGAGGTCAGAGAAGGTCATACTTCTGACATGGTCAGTAAACATGAACTTATACAGGAATTCGGTGGCTTGAGCAGCAAGTACATCTTTATGTGTTCTACGCAGTAAACATTGTTTGTAAAGTGTATCTGTGCATACTTTCATTCCACATTAAAAAAATACCTATTAATCAAATTATCTTGTTTAAAAGTTTGAAGTACTTGTACATGTAACATGTATCGTTTCTTAAAACTCTTGTATATCCATTATGGCACCATAGTGCTGTTGCAAATGTCAGATCGCCATAATAAGAGATTAGTTTTGAGAAATGATACCCTAGTGCATCTGCCTAAACCCTGTATAAAACTTGAAGTAATGCTAATTAATATATCTAATTACCTTGTTGAGTACCTTGTTGAGTACCTCATCTGTGTATTTACAATGTGTAGGAAACAACCAACACAATAAAAATTCCACATATGGTAAATAGTACTAAATACCAACAATGACAACGTTATATATTGTCTTCAATTTAATATAGTTTATAGTTCATAAGTAATAATACAGTCATCCAAAGTGAATGTCCAAAGGGAGTTGTTGCAACATATATGTTGGGTATATTTATATATTAAAAAAATACACCACATAAATCTTTCAGGAATTCCTTGAAGATTTAGGATCAAATTTAATAAAAGTACACCATTAAAACTATATTATATAATGAGATTCATAATCTACAGTTTCTATGATTAACTCCATGATCACCATCATAACAGGAACTATGAAATCTACGTGTACACATGCAGGACGCTGGGTGCTCAGACTTTGTACATTTTATGATTCTAAACAGTTAATTAACCATATCCTTTCTCAACATGCATACTTCAAAATTCATTAAACATACTTGTTGTCTTACCCACTGGACATTCAACTTGTGACTTGACCAACAGTTACCAGCAGGACATACCCGGTAGTACCGGTATGTATCATGAGGGACCATTCACTGCCAATTATTAATGTTAAATATACAGAGTACAATGAATGGCACACTTGACACTGATGTCAGGTAGGATATCCTCAATTATACAGCCTAGTAGTCAAGGCCATTCAGAGCCCTAAAGTAGACAACTAAACCTCAGTTGATGGACTAGCAGAAGTATTAACTGGTACAGATATTGAAATAAATTGGATAATTCAAAATGAATTAAATATTAATATTAAGACCATTCCACAACCACTTTGCACAACCACATCAGTACCAAGTGCACTATTCCCTACCATTGCATTACATGTATTTCCAAGTACCCTTCCATGGCATAAGGCTTTTATACTTAGAAAGGCCCTATTATGCAGCTGAATACCTAGGCCATGCAGTCAAATGTCAGTTGTACAATACTAAAATACCATGTGGAGACCCAGCATCATATGTTTGCAGAAGTTACCTTTCTACATCTGTGCCACTGATCATGATAGGACATTATGTCAGTACCAGAGTTAGCATCCTTGGTTTCTCAGTACCACTAGATACTCACAGGTTTACTGCAGTCCTCAATGCTAGAGGTGTTGCAAGTTTCAGCCTTCTAGTTCTAAACTTAACAAACTGTTTTATGAGATAATTGTCTTATAAGAGCTAGACAGTGGACACCACTGTTAAACTTGAAGTTCATGTATACTGAAAGTTGCCCACAAAGTTCAAACTTTATAATGTCATAGATCGAGATACCTGTTAAATCCTGTTTCTGTTTATACTACCGATTGGATATTTGAATGTTATCTAAACGTCACCATAGCGACGCAAATTGAGCCTAGACTTCGTTGTCCCCTGTTAAATAATAGCCTGTTCATGTATGCCACTCTGTTCGCCGTACAAATTCTACTACAATAAAACCTCATCAATAACAAGACATCGTTCCATCTGTGACGTAAACACACCACCATGTCGAGCTGACCTATCGGCATTTATGGGTGGTCAACATCACAAAAGCCGATCTAGAATCACGAACTAGGAACGGATCGTTTAACAGCTGGTGAATGTCGCGCAACTCGTGGCTGTAAAACATATTATTCTGATGGATTATACACACTGGATGTGCTCTCTCATCCGTGCTGAGTAATTAATAGCTGCTTTGCAACATTAACGTTTTACCTTTCGTCTTTGATCAGGTTTACAGCCGTCAAGTTGAAATACTTGGGGTCAACTGTTCAAACCGTGAAGAACAATATACATGTACACCTAGTTGTATTGTCAATCAAAGTAGCAGCAGCACGGATCTTATAATGACAGAACGCTTTGCACGTGCAGAGAAATAGACTTGTCACGTGATTTTGTTTGCGCGGCTTACTTTGATAGTAAACATTTAATTTATTAGGCCTCCACGAAGAAGAAGAACAAGAAGAAAAAGAATTAGGCATACTATACAAATAAAATTTGTTGGAAGTATACACATCAGTCTTTGTTTTTAATATTGCATTATAGGTATGCAGGAGTCAATTATACATTCAATTTCACATTATAAATATTGAAACATTACAACTTATTGCTTCAAAGGATGGTGATACATATTTATGACAAATAAATGCCACACCCCAGTCGTGTGATCAGCTGCCAGCTGGTAAAATACACGTTGAAAGAAAATATATAGATAAGAAGGAAATAAAACTGAAGAAAATTAGATATGGTTCCACAAGAAGCACATAATTATCAGTGGCACAGTTGTATAGCATGACAACATCAACAACCAAACAACTAGCTGGAACCAAATCTAAGCGCCGATCATCTATCATATGTCATGGTTCTATACTAAAAATCGATACAAATCAATTAATAATCTGTGATAATAATCTGGGTCGGAAGACAATGGTTCAATTTGCTAGAATATTGAAATATGATTCTTTGTCAGAATCGTATTCAACATAGATACGTATAGTAACATAGATATGAAGCTATTCATTATTTCCTTTAGGTTTGTGCAACTATGAATTCTTGTATCGTAAGTTGGTTTAAGTTGAGCATGTTCATGCATGTAAATATTTCACCATCCTGGAAACACACAGGTCATTATCCCTACTTGACACCCATCAAACATTTCACAGATGTTAGTAGTCAGCAATGGCCTGTGTTTCGAGGATGACATTGCACTAGATATTTGCTTAAATTCATATTATACATTTGTTACAACTGAAAAAGCTTTGTAAAATTCAATTTAACACCATCAACTATTACAAGCAGCTCGTGTGTTGGGTTTTGAAGGGCGGAATATGATCTCTGAAATTACTGCTGTGATCCTCAAACAAAAACACAAGTGATCCCGCAGTGTGAGAATGTAGTTTGCGATGACAAGCGTCAATGCTCTCAGCGGATGTACAACGGCGGGGTGCATTTTTGCACTGATACCGGGCATGATTGACCTGTGGTGCATGTTTGACCTCCGCAGCTTGATCTATAACCGGGTCCATGCACATACGAGTCGACAGTCCCTTTGGGCTTTGTCAGAACCATCAGATAACAAGTAATGATCAGTGATATAAATGGTGCCAGTAAAATGGCCATTACAAATAATTGTCCAATCAGGACAAGACATTGCATATTGGAGTGAACTAATCAGAGGCTTCAGATATCTAATATTCAGGGCATAATATTGATGAGACTATTTAGAAAGAGTTATTTGAAAATATAATGCCTGTATTAGAAACGTGAATACTTATGGATTCCCAATATGTACATGTCGTTATATTACGACATCAAACTATTATTTCTGCAGGGCGATATTGATCTCAAGTGGAAGTTCCTTTGAGTAGGAACAGTCTTTATGAAACCTGAGATAATTTTCAGTGCCTAATAGCAGCTGGATATTCGCACACTGATTCTACCGAAGAAGTAACCTTCAAGTTCAAGAAATGGAACTGGATTCTGAACCACTAGGTTACGAAACTCTTTTTTGTGGCGTTTTTGTGTGTGTGTGTCTGTTACGGAGATTACGATCGCATTCTCAACTCGGATTTTGCATTAGGACCTGAGAGTAATACCTGAATGTTGAGCATGTCATAGTTCTGAAAAAAAGAAGGTTTTCGTAACCTCGGGACCAGATGGGAGATCAATGGTGGCAGAAGAACGTTCAGCCTGACCTTGAAAGTTCTCCCCCAGTGGCGTAAGTAGTTACATTGTGTCAACACCCTGCCCGACCCCCGGGGAATTGTTGCTCATTGGAGGATCTGTAGCGGTCTTCATTTCGCAGGAGACATCTGGGTCCACATGTTCAACCTTTAGATCTTTAATAGGAAGTTGTAGTCTGAGATCTATAGTCAAATAGGACATTGTCATTTGGATCTCTTGAATACACACAGTCGTCTCCAGATAGAAACTAAATATGCAAGAAAAAGTAAAGGAATGTAAGAAGTATTTGAAATGTGCATGCATGTGCCGTGGAGTCAAGGTAGCTGTTTGCTGAAGTCTTAACGCCGGGCATGGGGATAGAGGTGTGGGGGTGATACCATTAACTGATACGCCCACACATACCGGTATAAGTCATCTGGACGTAATCATATAAGTAATAGACTTATTCAACTATATCTACCCACACATCTAAATGGTTTGATATTGCTTTACATAATTTTACAAGATCATTGGATTCACTTTAAAAAAGTGCTCTCTAAAAATAGTGTCGGAGTTAATAAACGAGACCAATCTATATAATTAATTACATTATAATGAAATAGCACTGCATTGTATTTCTCTGTAAATAGGAATGCACAACAATTGGTTTCATGTACCAGAAATATATTGCTCAACCGAACTCATGATTTCACATCAAATCTATTTGCATTGTTTATCACCTATCTATAAAGACACCTCATGGAATGAATCGTTCATGGCTTCTCCTCGCAGCGCTATCAGTTTAAATTGTCAGCGAACAGTCATGTGAGTAATCTGAATAATTAAGACAATAGGTCAAAGGCCAAGGAAAACAGATGACACTGTCTGTCAGAATGTGCTGAATGTGAAATACCTGCAAGTTACAATACCTGTCATAGATAAACTCGCCGTCAATCATCGTAATTGTCTACGTATTTTCTGTGCCCGTCATCACCAAAGACAACATGTCTTCGTACTTGCAATATAGGAAACACGTACTTGCAATATAGGGAAATGTACAGCACCTTGAGAAAGATACTGATTTTAATTTTCCAATAGTATAACAGTGCTACACCATCTGAATTAATCAGTAAATTGAAATTTCCCCCATAAAACAGCTGTGAACGTTCCAATGTTTTGTGTATTCGAGTATAGACTTGGATGGATATGAAATCCAAATAGTCTCGACCTCATGTTTCAGATATGCTGAGTGTAGATGTCTATACTACGACATATCTAGTATACCGATAGGCTGGCGACCAGGATGTAATTACATACTTCTATACAAGTACAGTACATGAACAAATTATGTCATAATATATTGCGCGTGTCATGCCACACGGAACTGTGGTAGGCGGCCTATATATAAACTTGTCACGTGAAGGACAAGTGAAGGACAAGTTCAATGAGCGCATGACTTGTCGTGTACACGGATTGATGGATGTCCCTGATATATATGTCGTCTAACAAATGGAAAGATGCATCACGTGTAAGCCTCTAAAACCAGGGCAACCTTAAACATACGCCAGCGTACGAAAGAGCAGCGACTACAGTATGGCTGGGCCTTGAGGATGCATATGTAGGGAATGTAATTATTGTACAGTATATTGTTTGTGTCCAAATTAATAATTACAATAAGTTCCGGTGAACAGTATTGTCTCGTGGTTGGCAGAACATTGACCAGCCATCATTGCTTATTGTCTCTCTGTGTCAGCACCTTCAGTCAAAGAAAACACCAATTTATATTTTTCGTTGTCTGTAATATCTTACGGACTCTTTGTTTTCCAGCAATGGTATGGTTCTCTCTTGAAGTTCTCATTTCAGGTGGCGGTCACACGTTATCGAGGCTGTCCAGATGCTCAGGTCAGACAGTAATCTGCATCATTAATGCAATGCTGCTTCCAGCCAGAAGCCCATTTTTTCTCTCCAAATGTTATCTGGGAAAGACTTCAAACGGTGGACTGAAAATGACTGCAACCACGTGTTCGGGGCCTGTTTCACGAAGCTCTCGTATCTCGTATTCTAGCGGCGATCTCCAATACATGGGGATCGTGCACTTACGTGAGCGCTATGGTCTCATAGTAGATATATCAGAGCTTCGAGAAACAATATCCTTGTCATGTTGATGGGCGCCATGCTAGTTCTTTCGAATATGCATACAGTAAACATCCACCGACATCGTATACAACGTACGTATACAACCATTGGATCCATACATTGGTATTTGGATTAGCAAAAGGTACATTTCCCTGAATTCATGATCGATATGATTAAAAACCACACAAACTACATTTGCAGTTATATTAAAGGGTTTTCTAGATTACGAATGGACCACATACCAATGTATACCATTTTGACTATAACGGGGAAAGTAATATTTTATAACGCTTCTTGAGGTGAAATCTTGCAAGTTGCACAGTCCATCATTGTTAAACACAAGTTCAACCAGAAGCTTTCATATCAAAATTTAGTTGTCAACTATAGTGTATTGTAGGGCCTACTATAAACTAAAGAAATGTAATTAGCGCAAGGCGTTAATCTTTGTTTTGTTTTAATAACTTTACAGTTATTGACTACGATGTCGATATAATTATCCTGCTACCTAATCTATTACGGTAGACTAAATTAAATTAAATTAAATTAAATTGTGTTATACAACGATGAATCTAGTGAAATAAAATGAATCATATATCAGGGATCCATCTTTGAAAGAATAACGAATTTGGATATGTGTGTGCGTTTGTGTCGATAACCCGACTCTCGTCACCACATCGTCATTGACCATAAGAAACAATTGTATACTAGTAATTATTGTGTAAATCAAATTCATCATGATGTCCATATTGCCTCTTGTCTGTGCCTCACTTGCGGTTGTTCTCGGTCTGTGAGAATAGAATACCAACCGTGTAATTACCGGTAATACGCCACGCTACAGGGATGTTACCTCTTCAATCACCTAAATCAGCGTACAGATCAATAGTGTATCGATTAGCCTACACACACTCTGGATCTGATGTTGAATTCGAGACTGAGCGAAATCATAATAACGTGTAGCAGACACGATGAGCTGCTAATACCAACAGTCCAATGTCATATCTAGATTAATAACCAAAACACAAACAAACATACATAATAGGAATACTTTATTCTTAAATAGATATAAAGCAACGTAAATACGAAAGGGGAGTACAACTGACAAATATATTGTCCTTTGCACTGAATTACATTACAACAACTAATATCTATAACTACTCATATATACATACATACATGTATATGTACCCAGAACGAATGGAAATCTACAGGGAAAGCGGTGGCAGAAATGTATGTTAAGGTATAGAAATATAAATGTAGAATAATCACCTTTGAATTGGAAAATAATCATGAAATGATGAGCAGCAGCCATTTTATCTCCTGAAGGAGCGACGTTCTAGAATCAATTTAGCACGTTGTCGCACAGATATTCATGTGCACATTCACAACATGACACACAACACGCATACATACATAATCATATTCACACACACACACACACACACACACACACACACACACACACACACACACACACACACACACACACACACACACACACTCTGCATGATAGTATGATGCAGTATCTGGCTAACTCGCTGGTTCCGCCGTTCTAGTTCATCCATAGAATGATGTATTGCCAGAGTCACATGCAATCTAGTTAATCTATATCCACAGCGACATCTCAGAATTATGGTTTGTCGATTGATGGAGAGGTGCTGTGTCAATGACCGAAGAGTGATATATTCCATGGTTCAGTAAAGATTTAGCAATAAAAACCGGCAAGAAATACACATAAATACGTTATCTAATTGATTTACGCTTAATGATATGAAATTTAAATATTATTAATGTGATGATACAAACTAATTTCAAATAATCTATTACTAAGAATTCTTTCTTTATAGTTAGCAATACCAACAGCACAAGAAACGTAAGGCATATTGCATGTCTATCATTATCCTTAGAAAGTAGTTCCAGCTGAAGAATTGCTACAGGATAACGTAGTTCTAGCATTACACAGGTGGAAATATTCATTCATTGCACATCAATACGAGTCGGAATAGTAATAGCAGGTGTGTGAATGGCAATGACACGAAATGGTCACGGTCATGACACGGATGAGTTGTCATGACACGATAATATGCGTGTTAATGGTAATGTATATGAGGTATTTTATACACACACACGCGCGCGCACACACACACACACACACACACACACACACACACACGCACGCACGCACGTGCGCGCACACACACAGAGAATAGGAAAGCATGCATATTATGACGCGTTCGTGGGTATCCGTCCTCGGAGCAATGATAGAACCGCGGTTGAAAAATGGCGTTGTTAGCGAAGGTCACGACCACAACCAATCAACGTCGGCATGCGCTGACACACTTCTAACAGACAAAGCCGCATAGTGCCCCACGGTCCCGTAATAGCAGAGATTGGTTGGTTGGTTGGTTTGGGGTTTAAAGTTATTTTCTAGAATCTTTCACTAATATCATGACTTGCATGCATATGTACTGCTTGACTAGTCTGGATTTCCACCAGTTTTT
>JAVCKZ010084079.1:0-12378 GCA_034780755.1 Lepetodrilus elevatus
CAAATGCATTTATTTTCAGGTAAAACCGTGCTAGACGACCATATCGGCCAACCAACTGTGATATTATGCCTTTAAAGTTTTGAGTTGGTGCTATGCCTATAGTATCTAGGGAAATGTTAACTCTCATTGTTGGAGGTAACCAGAAATGCCATAAAAAGCTGGGGACCTATTCTCGAAATGTTCTTACGATCTTCTTAGACTAAGAACGTTCGTAACTTTATCTTATGGATACCTATAGCATGAGCTAGTCACGTTCTTAAGCTAAGAATATCTTAAGAAGTTTCGAGAATAGGGGCCATGTGCCTTTGCCTAATCTAGCTGCAGTGAGTTAATACTTTCATTCAGTGTCAAATATGCCATTACCGACACTGTGACAGTGATGCTCTCCCTTTGTTGTACTGAAATGAACAGAATTAACTTTTTTCTTCAGGTGGACCAAACCAAGACATATTTCGGTTTGCTATGTCTGAAGACAGAGACAAGCCACCAGCTCCTCCAATTAGACTAGAAAGTGCCAGGTAATAATAATAATAATAATAGTGTACATACAGTGCTCCCTCGATATAACGCCCTTCGATGCACCGCGGATTCGGATACAACGTGGGCGACCCCATTTTTAAAAAAGAATTAATTTTGTTCTCTCCAATTATATTTGTTGATATAACGCGGGTATTATAACATGGGTGGCATGTCATGGACCACAACTTCAGCGCTATATCGAGGGAGCACTGTATTTATATTGTGTCAATTCAATGTACAAGACCGGAACCTTTAAATGTGTCATTGTTTTCTGATTTATAGCATTTCTGTTTTTTTCAGAGAACCATCCATGCCTCAAGAATACAAGCCGCTCCCTAAGGAGCCAGAAGAACGAAAGAAAATGAAGACCCCTAAAGGTTAGCTATTGTTTTGTTCTTTCATTCAATATTACAAAATAATATAGACCCATGTAAATCGTGAAACATTCCATTGTGAGTACTACATTTAAGTATTTGAATATATTTTAATGGCATAATGATACAACAGTCAAATACTGTTTTACTAACCCTTACTAACATTTGTCGGTTATGAGTGAAATATTCTCGTTGCAATACTAAGCAATAAATGGCATGATTTAAATGTATGGAATGTGGTAACTGATTTAATTAACAAGAGTATGCTACAAATCTCAACATAAATGGTAATTGCTTCGATGTGAAAAATATTGTGTGAAATTATATTCATGCGAGTTAGAACATTATGTACATGTATTGATAACGTGTATATTTTACCTCATGTTAGTCCCCGTGCTGCTAGTCATACATATTGTTGACCTTGTCACCACTGTTGTTATTAATAATGATTATGTAAATGAAATCTGTCCTATAACATGTTCAATCCAGATCATGTTCACATAGTTATTGCTCACAAGTTTAGTCGTGAAGCTCAATTGTATGATGTTACCATTTCCTTCCTGTCGGTGCAATGTGTACCAGTATGGTGAAAGTATGTCCTTGTATGGTCTTTCAAAACCTGATACGAGGTTGTATTATATGTGCGAACAATACTGGATTTTATTAATTTGTTTTTGTTTTATTAATTTGTTTTTGTTTTATTTCATCAGAACCTCAGTTTTAATATCACAACTGTTCAATAAGAAAAGCTAACTGAAATCTCAGTTTTTAATGATATGCAACAAAATTAAATCAATTAGATGTTACCATTCAGTCTGTCTGGCAAAGATTTCTATGACTGCTTGTATCAGAGACTGCCTACAGTAAGCCACTTGGCTAGATATGGTAACATGACGCTGACGCAGTCTGGCAGTGCGACATATCACTTTCATCACGGTCACAATTACTTGTCAATTACTGGTCAATTAGTCATAGTACGGCAGAAACAATGACAAACACATGTTGGAGTATGTACGGTTGTAGAAGTATGCTTGGAAATGTCAAAAGTCTGACTGCTAGTCTGAAACGAAGAGGTGGTGAGTGTGTGGTACCGTAACCATGGTAACGGTGGAACATTTGTAATCTGGATTTGTTGCTTGTAGAAATACTATGAGGCTGTACTATGAAGTAACAATAATCTCTCTAGCATTACTCAAAACCTGCCAATTGCATCCATTGAATGGTATCTGCATGTTATTTAGCAAGAGTAAAATAACATGTTTTCTAGATTTGATAGATGCTTTTAAAATACAAGCATACTCTGGTTATACTGTATTATAATTAGAATAAATATCTGGTGTTTTTTTAAGTCATGTCTTCTTTCATTGTTTAGTAAAACAGTAACATCAACATAACAATAACTAGGCTAGCATGTTCAATTGTTGTCCACTAATAATGCAACATTTTCAGGGATCTAAATTAACACTAGCCTGGGCCATTTCTAAGCGCTAGTAGAATTTCATAACATTTGTTATTTGTATCACTGTTCAGTATTCAGGCTAATAAGTTTTAAAGTTAGTTTCTATTGCTGCATTCTTAAAATAAACCACACATACTGATATGGTGATAGCTTGGACAAAAATCTCCTGCAGTGTAAGAGTTGATCAACGAAATAATTGTGACCTGGTTCTGTGTTGTTTTGCATTGTCTAATGTCTATGCATCTTTCAGGAAACAAAGTTACGAAGCAGAAGGAAAATGAAAAGCCTGTCATATCGGCGCCTTCCAACTTTGAGCACACAGTTCATGTGGGCTTCGATGCACATACCGGGGAATTCACAGTACGTTTATCTTTATATACTGATCATACCAACAAATTCTGCCTCATTCACCTTAGATCAGATTCATATTTAACTTAGAATCTGCAACATCATACTAGCGTCACATCACTATGTCGTCAGCAATTCTATGACATATACTGGCTTTTAACGAGATGAAAGATAACTGCTGACATCATTGGTCTATTGTTATGTGTGTATGATAGTGCAGATTCTTTGTTTTAAAAAGCTGATATGTTGTGCATGATCACATGGTGCATAATTCACACTTCAGTGATTTACTCAATGTAAAGTTCTACGTACATTAATGTATTTTTCTGATGTCAGTATGGTAGTTCTGCATAGTAATTATTGAAATATTTTAATTAATTTGTAGTCTTAAGCTCAATACAAGAATTGATCTCCAAACAAATTGTAAGATAACTGAGAAGTTTATGTACTGGTGGAGAATCCCATCTTTTCTGTACTTAAACTGCTCTGTGTGACACTTTTCCTTGCATTTTCTCATTTTTAATTTTCATAAAGGTTGCAATATATTGAAAGAGTTCCAGTGTACCATTTACACTGTGAAAACTAGACTTGTTCAAAAATTAATGCAGGGTTCCACTTTAATAGGTTTAATTTTTTTTAGAGTCCCGGGTACGCGTGTTGATATACTTATCAACAATTTTTACAAATAAAGTCCGTCCAAACTTGCAAATTTTGCGTATGGGACGCAGGATTGCGCGTTCGGAGAAATCCTGAAATGTTTAGCGAGAATCTCATGCTCAAGCTCAAATTTTATATAGGCTTTTGTGAACACAATCTTGAGTTGGGCATGAGTTCGTACTCAAAACAAGTTTTATAATCTAGTTGGATGACGATACGATCTGTGACAATGGCAGTGTTATTTCTGCAGGGTATGCCGGAGTCATGGGCCAAGCTGCTGCAGAGCTCCAACATCTCCAAGATGGAGCAGAAGAAGAACCCGCAGGCGGTGCTCGACGTCCTCAACTACTACGAGACGGCCAAGGAAGTCAAAGAGTCCAAGTTCATGCTCAACCTCAAACCTTCCAGTAAGTCTTGCTCTGGCCGCCTGGCGTCAATGTTGCGAAAGTTACCTTTCTGACGCGATATTGATAAGATGTGCTGTCTGTAGTGTGACAATGCAGATATCATCCTTGATCTGTCGGTACCAGCTGGTGCTCGCATGTTTACTGCAACATTCAGCGCAATGGATGTTGCAGGTTTCCTCCTGCCCTAAAACTGATGTGATATTAGTGAAAGAATCTAGAAAGTGACTAACTAAGCCCCAATGAAAAAGAAGAAAGGGTTATTTTCCTCAAAGAAGTCTCCCAAAACTACAATGATGAATTACTTTTAATATGGTGGGAATGTATTTCTTTATCATTTCAGATTTGTAATTTTAAGGGATGTTGCTTTAATGATCGTTGCAAAAGTTTGCATTCTCTTGCAATAAATATTACTTGTTTATTTAGGATACACGAGTTTGAAAAACGTTTTGGGTATGGTTTCATAGCTCATGTTTTGTTCTAAAATCCCAAATGAAATTTTGTATTGAGCATGAAATCATGCACACAAAAAATGTTTCGTATCCTCAGAATCAGGAATACATACCAATATGCCTGCTCACTGCTTATATTTATCTGTGTATTTCTGTTTCAGGTAGTGCATCTGTGAAGTCTAATTTATCCGATAAACTCTCTTCCACTGTAGTTCTAACACAGGTGAGTTATAACTTGTTGAAGTTGTTTACTACAAGACAGCTAACATTGAATTGAAGATATAAATTATTATTGAAACGATTAAAGAAACTTGTCTGTTTCCCCGTGTATATTTCCATCCCTACTTTTCAGTCAAAAGAACAGAATTCCACCACCCCCACCCCCAGTGAAGGGGAGGATGATGACCCCCCACCCCCCATAGCGGCACGCCCGGACAAAACCAAGTCAATAGTGAGTCAATGTTTGATCTTACTGAAAATACGGGTATCCTTTCACAGAGCACTGCTAAGAGACCATAGCGCGCTCTTTGCAATGTATTATTGTAGCTACCGACAAAGAGAGCTTTATGATCTCTTAGTGGATAAGAGAACTTTGTGAAAGGATACCCTGTCCTGTATTTAGGACACAGGTTTTATCAGATTGTTCACAGCTGTTTCTGAAATATTTTAAACTCGCTACTGTATTTCCAATTCTTGCAGTACACAAAACCAGTGGATGAGGACCACCCCAACGAAAAGAATGCTGATAACAAAACAGAAAAGCCGAAAAAGAAGAAAATGACAGATGAAGAAATAATGGAGAAGTTGAGAACAATCGTGTCGCTTGGAGACCCAAATAGGAAATACACCAAGATGGAGAAAATTGGACAGGGGTAAGAGTTATCTCCCTTGAATCCAAATCTAGAAATCTTCATGTCCAGGTCCAGCTGTGGTACTTTGTGGGAATTAGTTATACTTTGTGGGAATTAGTTGTACTTTGTGGGAATTAGTTATACTTTGTGGGAATTAGTTAAAAGTTTGTAGGTATTGTTTATTGTGCAAATGACCACCAGGATCCCCTCTTATTTCGAACACTGATTAGGCCGTTTGTTAATTATTCATAGGCATTTAATTTGAATCGTACAATGTTGATGTATTCCTCCAGGGCTTCCGGTACAGTATATATCGCCATCGAGGTGGCGACTGGTCGTGAGGTGGCCATCAAGACGATGAACCTGTCTCAGCAGCCCAAGAAGGAGCTGATCATCAACGAGATCCTAGTCATGCGGGAACACCAGAACCCTAACATAGTCAACTACCTGGACAGCTATCTAGTGGCCGAAGAACTCTGGGTGAGGCACCAACCTTTTCTTAATAATATTATAATGTGCCAAATCCATGGTTAAGAATCGTGCTCATAACGCTTACATTACAAGTTACAACATTAGAAAGTGATAATATCCAGAGATATTTTTTTTAAATGTGTAATTTCAGGAAATACAATAATTAGTAGTGATTTGTTATCACTAACTGTAAAATATTTAACATGTTCAAGGGCTGGTTTGTATTGGATTTGGCACACATCATTGATATTTTGATATTGATAATTTGTTAATATATACATAATACTTTACCAAATGATGGTAAATGACAGCTAATGTGTTAACCTGACAAGTCGTGATATTGAAAGTGGCTCTAGACCTCAATTTAATAAAATATTAATTTCTTATTATTATTATACGGATATTATTTGTTTTCCAGGTTGTCATGGAGTTTTTGGCCGGAGGGTCACTTACAGACGTGGTCACTGAGACGTGTATGGACGAGGGTCAGATAGCAGCAGTATGCAGAGAGGTCGGATATCACACTTCTTATGTCTCGTACCACGTATAATATATTGACAACAAAATATAGTGTCCATGTGAAGCAAATGGTCACAATGTTTCAGAGAGCATTATTTCATAACCCGTTTCATAACAATGTTTCAGTGTCTACAAGCTCTGGAGTTTCTGCACGAGAACCAGGTGATCCATCGAGACATCAAGAGCGACAACATCCTGCTAGGAATGGACGGCAGTGTTAAACTCAGTACGTAGTCGACTAACTACTCTTGTACACCGTATATGCAGGGATGAGAAACTCCCGCGAATCCATGGATTTTGAAACTGGTGTCAATTTTGTAAATCTAGACATGGCGTGCGCCCCCATGAATCCTGGCTGTATCAGTTGAAAATACAATTCCCCATTCTCATCCCTAAATATGCAGTCATTTTTGCATGCCTTGGGGGTGTGCATCTGGCACATTATTATTAATTTTTATTTATTTTAATTTTATTATTATTTTTGTTGTTATTATTGTTATTGTTATATTGATTGTTACACAGTCTCCTTCACCTGTTTCAGCTGACTTTGGTTTCTGTGCTCAACTGTCGCCGGAGCAGAGTAAGAGATCCACGATGGTCGGCACGCCATACTGGATGGCTCCGGAAGTCGTAACCAGGTAAGTCACGTAATTTGTCAATCATGTTATTTATTTGACTTTTATTTACATCGCTTCCTGTTATCGTAAATTCACCAGAGACCTGTGTGATGTATATTTTACACTCATCCTCCCTGATTGTGACTTGACTCCTGAGAGGGAAAGAGGGCGCTCATCTTCCACTCAAATTGTAATGCACAGATGTTCCTAGAAATAACGAAAGTTGGAAGATCACTCTTCTAGTAGATGACGAATCGCAGTTATCTCCCTTGATGACAGTTGTCTTGATTTTTTATGTATCACTTGTCATAACAGTGTTCGAATTAATAGGCAGACCGGGGGTCATTTGAAAATCTGCAATGTTAAAGGTATCTGTGTGTCTCCCTGAAAATTACAGATTTTACCACCTTTAACATTAGGCCTATGGAGAATGACCCCCCTCATTATTTTCATTATTTCGAACACTGCATAAGAACCAAGTTCCTCGTCAGTATAATTATCTGTAACGTGTGGTGTGTGTCAGTATAATTATCTGTAACATGTGGTTGTGTGTACAGGAAACAGTACGGCCCCAAGGTGGACATCTGGAGTTTGGGAATCATGGCCATCGAGATGATTGAGGGCGAGCCACCGTATCTCAACGAAAATCCGCTCAGAGTAAGTGTCCTTCCTGTCACCAGTCTTCCCAGTGTCATTATCTGACAGTCTCACATTTCCTGTAGCTGATATGTCACCATACTGTGGTATTTTTGTGCCTGCTGTCAAGTTGGTAGAAAATGTTTCCTGTTACAGGCTTTCATTGTATATGATATGGGTAAACTATTCCTGCAGTGACCTAAAGTAATAAATGAGTGTTCCATGTGATTGCCACTGTGTTGTTATCTGATTGCCAATGTCTCGTGTTACAGGCTCTGTACCTGATTGCCACCAATGGCAAGCCGGAGATCAAGGAGAAGCAGAAACTGTCGCCGGTGTTCCAGGATTTCCTGGACAAGTGTCTGGAGGTGGACGTGGAGAAGAGGTCATCTGCATCAGAACTACTTAAGGTATAGGATACAACACGAGTCTGGGTCGCCACACTCGGCACGCATTTCACAAATTAGATTATGCGTAACTAAAAGTCAACGTCTTTTGTTGCTGTATCATGCTGGGAATGTAAGGCTATTTAATAAATCTGGACTGATCTGGTAGTTACTGTTGTTGGTATCCAATCGTCTATAGGTGGAGGATGTCAATATTAGCTCATTTGGTCTAAAGGATTATGACATTATTGTCGTCGCCTATGGGTGAGATATTCCCGCCGCGACGTTAAACATTAATTCAATCAATCAATTATGACATTATTGCTTTTTTCATTTGTGGCATCTGCCATGTGTTTTTCAAACAGTTCCGATCCAATTTCAAATATGTCGCGGTCAAAGTATGCTTATTTGCTATTTAGCATAATAACAAATGTCTTGGTAATTAAGCCCTGAGATTATGAACTATATTTTAATACAATTTCAACAGTTTTGTTCACAAATTCCCATATGAAATTTGAGCTGGAGCATGAAATCATACTCAAGAAGTTTCGTAATCTCAGGGCATGGTGTGTGTTCACCAACACTGTCATGTGATTGCCATCAAAGCCCAATGAGATATCTGTGTACGATGTCAGCTTTAATGCGTGTACATTCATTATTTCAGCATCCCTTCTTGCGGTTGGCGAAACCCCTAGCCAGTCTGGTACCACTCATCATCGCTGCCAAGGAGGCACAGAAGGGTCATTGAAATCCCCCGTCAATCGAATCGATGCTGCTTCAGTCTGAAGACATCATCGAATCTAAAAAGCTTCTTTGCAAAAAGCTGTGTGAAAGATTTCTACGATCTACCATTGAGTAGGGACCAGAGGGACTGCTGAGTGGAAGCCATCAGAAACATGTGTATCATTTCTCAAAGCTCTCGACTCCACTAAGACCATTGTGCTCTTGTAAGTACACAATCCCCATGTATTAGATATCGCTACGGGAGTCCTTATGGTCTCGTAGTAGATACAAGAGCTTCGAGAAACAATACCCTGTCTTCCAGTAACTGCTGGGAAGTGTTACGGAGCTTCAAAGTTGTGCGGACATTGAGAGAATTATGCAAGGCGTGTTGTTTACCTACTGGCTGTGTATCGTATCGTGACCAGGCCGGGGTCATGTGATTGCTCAATGAGATGGAGATCTGGGGCAGTACTGTATACCACAACTGAAGCACCAGCTGAACTTACCTTACCGTCAAGTCTTGGCATCACGTGAAAATGTTACCGAATAATTGTGCTTGTTTATGTGAAGATGTGTGTGTGTTATTTTATTAACTTAGTGCTGTTATCACTCATGATGTAGGAGAGAGTCAATAATGTTAAAAATCAAAGTTTACGTTTGCTAATCAATGAATTGCCAGGATCTGGCCCAGAGATTACGAAACTTTCTGAGCACAAAAACGTACTCAGACTATGAACAAAATTCTGAGTCGAGTACGAAATCGTATTCAGAAAAGTTTCGTAATCTCGGGGCCTGGTCGACAACAGTATTGTTTTTGGTCTTCTTGGTTAAGCTGCCTTCCAATGCTTGTAGGAAACTCCTCGTGATATTGTATATTCAGTGGAAAATAGGTTAACCCCAGCAGAAAAATGGATAATGTTTAGATTATTGGTGTACAATGAAGTTGGGTTAATTTTTCAAAATTGTACTAGTTCTACATTCAATCCAAATTTTTTTAAATATGTTTCCACTACTCTCTAACACCGATCTAAAGAACTAAAAAACCTGGATAAACGTGCATGTCAAGATGACCTTTCGTTAACGCTTCTATTATCCAATCAGATAGCTTCTTACAAAATCCTGTCCATACTTTTGACTGGTACTGCTCTATGAATGGTGTTGCCATTATATCTGTGTTGCGGGGTAGTGGAATATTTATTAAATTATGCTGCCGTAGGGTATTAATTACACCAGTTTCTACTGGGCGAGTGTGGAAGCATTTAATAATGGCATTTTGTATATGTGTGTGTCTGCCAATTTGCTGGAATCGTTTGCATGGCAACACTCATTTTGTAGTGTAAAATATGTACTCATACTTAATATCCAGTTTAACATGCAATTTCATGCAGATATTTTGCAAATAACATGAAAATTACAAGTTGTATTTAGATTAACAAATGCTATAATAAGTTGTTATCCTTTTTGATAGATATGCTTTAGAACGTTTTGATTTGTGTACTCAAATAACTCTTTGAAACGCTTTTTGGTATTTTGCAGTTTTGGGGAATTTAATTTTACAATTGAAACCGATTTGTCATAAGTTTCAACATTGGTAATTATGTGATTATGAAACATTGAACTCAGTTTGGAAATTGATTTGTATTTGTATTGTGAAGTCAAATGGCGTTCTATTCTCCAATACCTATATTGTGAACCTGATTATGACTATGATGGCATCCACGTAGCGTATTTATTACTGAGAATCGTTGGTCGATAGCATACCTTCCTTTTATGTCGTGTACGCCACAAATAACTAGAGGGCTTCGATAGAATGCTTTCTATTGTACATACAGCAAGGCACTATAATTCGTAGTATCAGCTCGCCGCGTATAACCCAATGCCATACGAACATTCATATCAAAAACGGTTTTAACTTCCTGCTTGTAGTTTTCGTCAATGTTAATTTAACTTAACTCTTTTCCTGCTGGAGGCAACTCAAGATGCCATATACTATATATTAGTGATTGGGATTAGTCCAGCAGGAAAGGGTTAAAAGGTTGGGTTTCTGCAAAATACATATTTACCTGTTTTATGTGCTTCAAAATTAGCTGCTGCAGTTGCCATCATTTCATGACATGTCAAATGGTTTGTAGTTTTTTTTGTTGTCATACGTAACCGCTCCACAATGGATCCTGGTGTTATATTGTAGCAATGTCATGACAATGCTGTGTAGTGTCAATTCTCGGGTCAAGGCAGGCCTTGGTCAAGCTGTACTCGCTGCAAATATTGCATAGGCGTTGGGAGAACTTCATGGCAGAATATTTCATCACCAATGTCAGTAATTATTCACCATATCATGATTGGCAAAATACTACATACCAAATAAATTCACAGACTGCCTGAGAGTGAAAACTTCCCAGGTAGTGTTCGAACTAAGTGTTTATTGTCATCATATGTATGTCGTGATTTAGTGTTTGCTTCATTAATTTTTGTCGTCCTAACTTGTCGGATCCGATGCGACACTATAACCACTACCATTCACCGTGGCAACAGTAACTATGGTAACTTTGGTTGTGATAGATGTTGTCAGTACTGACATTGTAAGACCGCTATGCCATTGGGTGACAATGATTATTCTGCACTTTTCAGTTTTGTATACTACTTTCCTACAACAGACTAACATAACCACTGATATATGATTCAGTTCTGGCATGGGGTAGTCTTGTTACTAAATATAGAAACTCTATTAATAGCCTTCTCCTTGTTGGATTAGTCATTGCTATATATAGAAAGCATCTCCGGTTGCCGCCATAAGGGAGGAGGTTATTATATTAATAGATACAATTACTAGTATTAAACTAATTATTATAATAGTCTAGATATGACATTAATGTTCTATAGTTCATACAGTAACACAATAGCTGTTCATGCAACAACTACTAACTTCTGGTATTGGTACACTCAATTTAATTCTGCATTAAAGTGAAAAATAAGTCATACTACCGTATTCTATCACCTTTAAAGCAACAAATAAGGAAAGCGATATTTAATAGTGTTTATGGTATTTCTGCGTCTCTAAAATTGTTTTCTTTACTCTGCAGTTTATTTGTCTATGTATATTGCTGCCCAGTTTTGGTGTGGCCCCCCCAATTTGCATCCCAATGGGCCAGGGCTTCCTGCGTACATCGTCGCCAAGGCCTTTCATATTTTATACGCTTTGCATTTTATTGGTGCTATCAGGTATAATTGCAAACGCTGATGCGAGTTTCTAGGTTTATACGACTTTGTTGATTTTACAATGCACAAAGCTGTCCGGCAAAAGACAGCTAGATTTCTTAAGTAATTGTGTACTTGTTTGGGATATATGTCAATTGTACATTAAACATCGTCATCATGTCATATGTTGTCTGTTTTTACTTCAATAGTTGCAACTTGAGATGTTATGGTTTTAATTTAGATGTAGAGCAATCCAATCTTACATTTCGTACTCCAGGGTATCATTTTATGAAGCTCTATATACAGTAGACCTAACATATAACGGACTCGCTGGGACCGGCTATGTCTGTCATACGTATATGCCGCAATTAGTGTTAGACATATGAGCGTTATATGCGAGGTCTGGTTTATCCGAGGCCAGTTTATCCGAGGTCTACTGTATATACTGTAAAATGAGTGTACTTCCTTACCATAATAGCTCTTGTATCGGTAACAATATTTTTTACATAGCAATCGGGCACTTGCCAGAACGCTATTGGTCACTTTGACAGTTTGTCGATCCAAACTCTAGGTACCGGTATAGTACGGTAGTACTGTTGTGGTAATAGCGGCTGCAAGTGGGTTATCGAATGTCGAAGAGTATCACTTAAAACTAGGAATTCCGGTGATAAGCTAACAGAAGACTATGCGTAGAAGTGACTACAAATCCAAAGAAAATCTTAATACGACGTACCTCTTACGTCGCCTCACGATTTATTACCCGTGAA
>JAVCKZ010084090.1:0-12378 GCA_034780755.1 Lepetodrilus elevatus
CCAAGACTATTTATAGTCTAATGTTACAGTGAATGTGTATAATCATGGAATATGTATATTCCCTGAAAATGTCAGTGAATCTGTATATCTGATTAGGCCAGATAATATACAGATTCACTAGTTGTGTGTCGGATGTATGTATGTGTATGTATGCATTTTTTTAAACAAAGTTACACTTACATAACATATCCATCTATCTTTATCTACATGTCGTTTTAGTCACTTCTTAGATGAAACACGATTTCAGTGAATGTGTGTACAAATATTGCCTTTTTATATTGTCTGGCCTAATCAGATAATATACAGATTCACTGACATTTTCAAAGAATATACACATTCCCTGAATATTCACATTCACTGTAACATATACTATTAGCGAACAAGGTCCGTGTCTTTACTCTTTAGATAATATTGTCTTTAGAAAGCAGACTCCGGTACCACTTATATATAGTTGAAGAATGGAGCTGATATTGATGCTGTCGACTTGGAAGGTATTTCTGCTCTGCAGTATGCTCTACAAGTGGAGAATCCACAGTACTTGGAGGATATATGTATATAATGTGTGTGTGTGTGTGTGTGTGTGTGTGTGTGTGTGTGTGTGTGCGTGTGTGTACACGTATGCTATGTGTATACATACATGTACATGTGTGTGTGTGATATGTGTATGCGTGCGAGCACACACACACCATGTCGACAGTTATTTTAAAATATATTTACTTTTAAATATAGTAAGGTTGAAATATTAGTCGTTTGTTTTCGGATATGGGATAGTAATAATAAAGTGTATATCTGGGAACTGAATAGTGCGTTATTGTCCATTGTGGACTATCCATTCTGGACTATCCATTGTGGTCTATCCATAGTCTTAGATGAACTTTTCCTACACTATATGAAGATCTTGGGAGATATTGAATTCATATACAATAATTATAGTTTGATAGGAAGACTTCTATATGCAATGTACTATCTGTAATAACAGTATACCGGTAGTGGTAATGTTCAATTTGTATCGACTTGCCACACTTACAAAGAAAGTACTCCTTGGTGCTAAAGATAAAGATGAATATACAACACAACTACACATTTGCGTTAATGTCATTTATTTGTAGGTTTCCCGCATTATGTTCATAAAAAAAAGACAAGTATAAAATATTCATATAAACAAACATGGTAATGAAAGGCAACTGCCAATACAACATCTGATTTCTCAACAGCTCGAAACCAGTGACATTATATTACAGCGTAGATGATACACAAAGCACCAATTATTGAGTATGAAATGCATTCACAAACTAGTATTCTATTTCGACACAGTCATACTACATTCAGACGTAAACACTCACTCACACACAACAACAACAACGATATTTATAAATAATGTGTATTTTGTTCTCGTGGAATAAACGTGATTAAAACAATATTTTAATCATAATTTTGATTTAATAAATCTCAAAAAATAAATTTAGATCTAGTTCCATTTATGAAACTATTTGCCATTTTGAACCTTTGCCGAATCAAGGTCAGTAGCAAATACATGTTGCGAAATTATAAGCATCTGAGTGATGGTTTAACCATAGGGTGCCTCAAAATTGAGCCACTTCAGGATGTGCTGCCTAAAATGAGCATTTTTTGGCGATTCAAGGTCAATGTTATTGTGTCAAAACTTGCTTTTGAGACAGTTGCATATTACAATTGCATAAGCCATCGTTGGCAATGACTTCTCATGCATTGTCCTATGACCAATAATTATCACAGACGATACGATGATACCTTCTCTCAGTACCATCAACTCTCATTGGTTAGGCGTGATTTGGCAAACCAATGCAAATGCTCGTCTCATAGAGATGAGGTCAGCTGATCACAAAGAGCCAATGGACGCTGCTCTCACAAATAACCGGGACAGAACTGATAGACGAGTCGCTTAGAGTTCTCTGTCTTCTTTATGATGCCCTTCTTGTAGTACTGTCGAATAGAACGACTCAGTTTGTCGTAGTTCATGGCGGGGCGGTTTTTCCGTCGTCCCCATTCTTTGGCGACGCGACTCGAGTCCTCGATTTTGAATATTCAGCTATCCCTGTTGATCCACCGGATGCAGTGTCTGAACGAATCATCGTGCAGAAGCTCCTTCAGAAATTGCCACAGATGTATTGTCTGTTTATGATGAACTGGCTTGGGCGACATGGGTTCTGTCTTGATCTCAGATGACCGAATCAGTTTTTCTGAAAAATACAAAGAAATATAAGAATATTGAAAGTATACCACCAGACACAGTTCTATTATAACATAAGAAATTGAAGTGTGTTTTTTTTTCGTTTTTTCACCCGTCAATCCATGGAGTAGGCGCCTATTTACCGAGATAATATACGAAATAGGGGTCTCAATGTTGTTCATGCCAAATTATAGTATTGTTGTTATTATTTGTAAGTTATTATCAAAGTTTCCATACTTCGAAGATAATCACGATAGACTCCCTCACACCTTGTTCTAACCCAAATATGCTATTTCTATTAAAAATAACCGCCTAGATATCTGAGACAATGGCCAGTTTAGATCTCTAATACTAATAATAACAATAGATATTATGTTTTAAAGCTAATGTTGGACACTCACAGGGGTGATGCTCATTTAAGACTGAGTGGGAGAATTCCATAGTGAAGCAGCAATAATTATTCTCTCGAATAGTTTGAAAAACCCGCGTCCGCAGTCTGAGCAATAAACACGCTATTTAGGTCAGAACAGTGTAGCGGACGTGCTCCGTCTGTCGATGTTTGTTCCTATGAAAATTCGCTCCTATGTTAAGATTCCTAACTTACGCACGGCTCTAAGAATCATCTTTAACTACGACCTACGTAGCGTCGGGTACTCCGGACTGTATTGAGTACTCAGAACTACGGGTATTCGCAGGAATACTTGGTATTCGTATGCTACATTCGGCGGACATAATGCCGGATGTTATATCATTATGAAGACAGTGATCTCGCTCAGTGACAATGTATGTATGCTTGTATATACTGGTGTACTTACGATATGCATTAACCGACTCCTCCAAGTCGGACGAGGGTCGGTGTGGGGAGCCCATGCTTGACGACTGGCAACTGTCTGTACTGGAGCTATCCGGGTCAGATGAGTCGACCACGGTCCTGGGGGGTGAGAATTCGGGGGTGGACCTTGATAACCCGAAGGTGGGGTCCCTCAACAACTCTAAGTCTACAAGCTCCTTGCCCCAGGGGCTCATCCCCTGTAAGCAGGCGTTCTTCCAGCCGCCTATTTCTTCCAGCGTTGATTCACACACGCCAGGGATGTTTTGTTGCCGATATTGGACGGAACTTCTGAATTGGACAGGGGCGCCTGTGCTGAGTCTACAATCTGGAAAGCGACGATAACATTATAGAATAATAGAGCTGGCCTTCACGAATACGTCCCGCTGTCACAAAGTGTAAGTTCATGCAGGATGGCTGACTGTTATAATAAGTATGTCAACCATCTTAATGTCATCATACATTTGATAATGGCTTATCGGAGGTTCGATAAGGGCTTGAATTTTAATTCGATTTGTAGGTAGCCTATGCTAAACAAACTGAACAGATGAAGATCTATTAGATAAACATTTGTGTCGGTTATGTAATAACAGTAGCATGCACTATACAGTTTAGTCCTACGCGTTCGCATTTTATCTGCCTTTAAATAATGTAGTGTATGTTATCATATGAGTTAATTAAGAGAGTACAACATTAAAACATTAAAACCAATATGTAAAACGTCTACAGTATGTGAATCTCCAATGACAATCATTCCCGTCTAGTATTAATGTAGGATCTCACTGTTAGATGGACACTAGTAATAATAATAATAATAATAATAATAATATTATTATTATTAATAATAATAATAATAATAATAATAATAATAATAATAATAATAATACAGTGTAATAATAATAATAATAATAATAATAATATGATAAAACTGAAATAATATTAACAAACCATGTCAACCAATAATCATCCGATAAAAAACAACAACACAAGGAAATCTCAACAAGGTCTAAACGTACATTCTGGGGGGGTACTGGTACAACCCTGTGGCTTATCGTTTTATCGCACAACGTATACTATAGCTGTTCCACGAAGTAATCTGTCCAGAGGGAATATATCTCGTAATGACCTACTCTCTGATTGGCTTAGACGACAGCCAATGAGAAGGAAGACATTATTGTGTCGAGAAAGGTCAAGGTTGCTCTACGTCAGGTTGTGCTCAGGCTTGTTCTTACACATTAAGGTATTCAAGGTAAACAGACGATGACGCTGGCGGGAAAGGAGCGGTTATGGAATGCTAGCTGGGAATCCCGAAATGACTGAGATTTCTAAATTAACACGATTACTAGCTATAGCGCATGGGTTGGCCGTATCTAGATTAATTTATCAAGTTTATAATATTACAAATGTCTTCTTTTTTTTTCAATATGCCAGATCTTAGCCCTAATGTAAGACAAACTATAATATAATAAGATGACTGCACTATTATATTACAATAATTATACAAGCTAACATACATATTCTAGCAAGGAAAAATCTATTCACGCTCTAGTACTTCGGTCACATGTTTGATTTTTTTTCATTTCTTATGAATAATATTATTATTTATTATAGTGGTTTCGCGTCAGTTGTTTTGTATAAGAATTGTTATTTACACACTATCTCTCACATTCATCTTAAATGCATTACAGAAATAATTATTCCACCACTTCACGCTGTGACTGTAAGATTTAACGTCTCGATTGGACGAACCAGAAGCAGTCAAGCATTATGGTATTGCGAAATGAACAGGGCCATCATTTGTACGTCCACTCATGCATATCCATAATGAATACCCCCTGGACTTTTGTTGTGGCTAAGCCACATGCAACTGGTACTATGTAGACAAGAACTGGTTAATAATGACCCGTTTATATTGACAACGTTGAGCTTTATTCTCCGTGAAGTTATTTTTCCCTTTTAGAGATGGCGGTTACTAGTACGATTTTATTTTGTAATAAAACATTAACGTACTTTTATAATACTATAGGCAATATTTATGTTTAATGTTTCCTTATCTAGATACTGCACTCTATATTTTATGTATTGCAGTTTCTATGTTGATTGTTGAACGATGTCATTTGTGAGTAGAAAAATAGCAAAGCGTAACTGGGAACATTGGTGTCCTATGTCAAGTATTATGCATATTAATTTACATGTTGCACTGTATATTACTTTGTATATGACTTAGCCATGTGTAGCGTTCTATATTTGTATTTACCGTACCTTGTATTTTATAGGAGGCGGGTATCGGAAGCTGTATTGCTTTTACCCAAATCTAAAGACATTATTGGTCAATAAATATGCTCAAATTAAACTAAAGTTAAGTTTTAATAAACTTAATTTTAAATAAATAAACTAATAGAGGAACAAAACTTTATTTGTTTTCAAAAATAAAAAGAGAGCACAAATATATGAGTGTTTAAAAAAGTAAAATAATAAAAACAGTTTACACTTTATTATAAGCATTTAACTTGGGAGAACTAACTTGAGATTGTATTAACACGATGCTTTGCGCATTAACTGACTCATAGCACATTAAATATGGCTGAATGGGCATTACGTATAAATCGCGGTACTTACGATTCCACCATATTTCCAGCTGAGCGTAGATCTCTTCGCTGCATATTTCTGACTTTTGCTCCGCGAGTTGGCGCAGCGCATCTCCGTCGACGCCCAGTTTCAGCAGGGCTTTTGAGACGTCTTCGACTTCGTACTTTGACGCCATGTAGCTGACCCACTTGCTGACGTCATCGACAGACCACCTTTTGGGATCTGTAAAATAGATGTACTCATTGTACATAACGAGGCTGGAAATGGTATCAATAAGCTGGAACAAACGCCGCTGAAGCCATCCCATTAACGAATAGGGACGGGTGGAAGCGCAATGGCAGAACGTTTGGTAGACGTTTTCTGTCTGTGTCTAGACGTGGTATTGGACGTTTTTCTGATTGGACTCGTCAAGTAAGCGTAAAGGATGTCCAATGTGACGTAAAACAACAACTCAGCCACTTCTTTTGACATAATTACAAGTCCCTGCTTCAGAAACTATACAACAGCCCTTGTTCTACCATCACGGCTATGCACATTTATATACTAGTATTCACATCCAAATAGTAGCCTATTCGCATCCAAATGGTAGTCTATTCAAATAGTAGCCTATCTAATATCCAAATACAATGTAGTAGCCTATCCAAAGTGTAGCCTATCCAAAGTGTAGTCTATCCAAAGTGTAGTCTATCCAAATAGTAGCCTATCCAAAGTAGTCTATCCAAATAGTAGTCTATCCAAATTGTAGTCTATCCAAATAGTAGCCTATCCAATATCCAAATAGTAGCCTATCCAAATGGTAGCATATCCAAATTGTAGTCTATCCAAATGGTAGCCTATCCAAATTGTACTCTATCCAAATTGTAGTCTATCCAAATTTTAGTCTATCCAAATGGTAGCCTATCAAAATAGTAGCCTATCCAACTATAGTAGCCTCTCCACTAACCTGGCTGCACTTTCAGTGTAACACACTCAGAAGGGATGTCCTCCGTGGCGAAGGACATCAGTACCATCAAGTCGGCGTCCATCAACATGCTGTCTTCGTCCGTGTAGCAACCCTGTGCAATCTGCTTAGCATCTTTCTCCGGGGAGTCGAAGAGACTGGGGTAGGAGTCCAGTTCCATCATGTTGCTGGGACTGCTTCTAGCAGTTACTTCCTGGTCTGCTACTTCCGTTACCGTTGTCCGCCCGACGCTGGGGTCCGTCAGCAGCGGCTGCTCGTATCCAATATAACTGTCGAAGAATCCCGCAACTTTGGATGTCTCTTGCTCGCGAGGAACTATCTGTGTATAATATATATATACATTAATAGCTGTCGTCGTTCGCATGCTTTTTGTATAGTTCATGCACGCACTGTGTTAATATATACGGGTATGCATTGTAATCTAAGCCCACCATCTAAAACACGCTAAATATTATTCGGCTAGCCTACGGGATTTGCTCATAGTATATGCTGGAGTAAAGTAGAAGTAGACATAAGTGAGACGATTGATGAAACACCAGACACGCACGAACACACGCACGCACGCGCGCGCGCGCACACACACACACACACACATTAAAATAACGACATTAAAACATGCACTCATAATATTACAATCCATGGAGTTTTAAAGAATAAATATTTTAATTGCATTTGAAGTTCACTGAAAAGTCTAATTTATTACAATGATTGAACAATTGAATTACCTGGAAGTCTTCGTCTGTCATGATGTCATCTTCTGTCAGCTCGATATGTTTCACTAACTCCGCGTACTGGTCGATAGCAGGAAAATCTTAAATAAATACGGTTACATATTGAGAGATACAAAATAATACAATAATAATATAGTATGCGACTATTGTAAGGTAGCCTGCAAGTTATGTATGCAGTAGTAGTTTACACTGTAAGTGATTTGAAGCTAAGAATAAACAATGAAATAAATAAACAATGAAATAAATAAACAAACAAAATACAAATAAATAGATACATAAATAGTATGCGAACTTTGAGTAATTATGAATAAGATAGGTCCAGTATAGAAGAAAGACAAAAAGAAGACATGCATGATAGTTGTATATACCGGTACATACCTCGAGTCATTTGTTGGTACATTGGTTTAGGATATACTATCGTATAACTGGCTACGAGTAAAATTGTCGCGTGCTCGGTAGTATGTATGAATGAGAATGGATCGCCGTTAGCCCGTGATAAGAGGTTATATGCGCCTGTTGTGTTTATTCCGAGAATTGAGGCAAAGATAAGGAGAATATATGACGTTTTGAGCGCTGATTGGCTGATAGGGAGATGCGGTTCATACTCCTATTTATAACTAGGGAAATCTCTTCGCTCATTGGTCAATTAAAGGTAGGTCAACTGCGCTAGAGAATAACACGACATGTTTTCATTGAGTCAATGGGTAGGATAATGAAGCGTCTTGCAAGACCTATTGAATAAGATCGAGAAACCTCAACTATTCAGGATTACAATAGCTATGTACACAAACCATTGACACTATTATATACAAATACTCTCTGTATTATATCTTTTCTTTATAAATAATATGTGTGTATATTGTCACGGTGCGTAGAAATAACCACATAATGCATGATGTGTTTGCCTGTATAGGGCCTATACTTCACCAAACGTATCATACGCAACACTATACATTATCTGGCAGTAAAGTTTGTCTCCTTGAAAATATATTGCAGCTAGTATACCTATACTTGTGGACTGTACAATGTTTAAAGAATCCAGAATACATATTACATCCAAAGATTTATGTCATTTATTTATAGTCCATTGTATTAATATTTGTTTAGGGATCAATTTGCCTAGCCTATATATCGGTAGTAGCCTATATTTTTATGGAGAAACAAAAAGAAAAACAACCCAGTAAAACAAAGAATGTGTACATACTTATTGTAATCTATCTATGTTCTACTCTGATATGATTAGAAATGATTGCAGAAAATACATCAATGTTATTTGAATATATATAAGACAGTATAGATATACTTTTAGCCTTGGGCATGGTGAGGTATTACAAATGTGTATATCGAGCATACTCACTAATTGTTATGGTAGATATACTTCTGAAAGCAGATTTCCAATGATTACCTTGAAAACCTAACGTGGTAATGTTCATGGAGAAGCTTTGGAAGATAGAGAGCAATTCATGCGAACATAGCAAATGTTAATTGTTTGTAGTAACGTACATGACAAACAAATTAAATAATTTCATCAAAATTGGATATTCGATGTTAATTAATCTTAGAAAGTAAAAATATATGCATATTACCCAATCATAATACTTATTTCATCATATTATTTAGTTTCAACTTGGCAAATAAGTTAGAATGGCCCTTTTAGGAGTGGCTTTACGTGTTATTTTCATATTTATATACATTTAACATATTGTTGTGTCTATTGTTTTTGTTTTTTTATTATTCTCTCATAATTGTTCTCATGGACTGGCTTGGATATACATGTATTGCTGTATGTATATTTAAAAGTATGATGCGTGTGTAGTCAAGATGAGACGTTAATAATAAAATATAAGTTCACGAGTAGTGCTAATTCCTTTGGTATTGTCATCTTCATATTCAACTTTAATGTGTACACATTATGTCGTAATACTTCTTAATAGCTTTACGAAACTCTCGCATATATATATATGATACACACACGCGCGCGCGCGCACATACACACACACACACGCACGCACGCGCGCGCGCACACACACACAAACACACACACACGCACACACACAGTAGGAAGAGCTTTCTCGTGTTTATGATCATTAATACAACCTAAGTTGTCTGTCTGGTTGTATGTCTTCCTATCTTCTCAGTTATTGTCACTCATACACAAATAAACACAATACACACGTACATTACTTATCATACTAATATATGATAATACATGCTATACGACCGGCAGCTAAAATTAATAAATAATATATCTGTATTTTTATTATTCTCTCATAATTGTTCTCATAGAATAGCTTGGGTATAGTCTCTGCCTATGTCTGTCATATAACCCATGAAGAAAAAGTATGTTAATATCCACACTGACAAATATTCAAGACATTACACTTGTTAACTGATAAAGCATGATAGTATAAGTTGTGGAACATATTGGTTTGAACCGATGTTGATACATACATTATGTTACACTAAATCTAAGGATTTAAAAACATAAATCGCATAATTATTTGGAGTTAATCACATCTTTTAAAGCATGATGGTATAAGTTGTGGAACGTATTGGTTTGAATCGATGTTGATACATACATTATATTACACTAAATCTAAGGATTTACGAACATAAATCGTATATTTGGAGCCAATCACATATTTTAAAGCATGATGGTATAAGTTGTGGGACGTATTGCTTTGAACCCATGTTGATACATACATTATGTTCTAATTCGCAAGCTCAACCGAACATACAATATTTACAAACATTGAACAAACACTCAAGTGTACGGTGTCCACGCCGTCTCAAGTAGTACACTATTACACAAAATCTAAGGATTTACGAACATAAATCCATGGATAATTGTATATGTGTATTTAGGTACATTTGTTTTAATGAACGTTTTTTTTTAATATGTTGAATGAGCATAAAAAGAAGATTGCCGATCAACAATAACCATCTACTAATTATATAAATGGACCAATAATTATTTGAAAAATCGAATAATCTTCCTATGACAATCCTTATGAAATATACTTTAGCATGTTTCTTTCTAAGAATATATTTCTAAGAATATATTTCAACGTACTACATTGCAATATGTACACTTTCCAAAGTTAGGTTACACTTTATATAAGGATTTTTATTACATAAATGCTCTATATAATACAACTTCAAAATGAGTATTGCAACTAATAGATAACAACTCATTATATGGTGGGAAAACACATGTTTCATAATCACGGGAATGTGATTTGTCTGTAAAAATAATATTTGGGACTGAATAATATACACTTAAACGTATTGTTATTATTGAATGTTAATGAGCTATATACTGAGAATAAGTTCAATTAGTTATTATAACAACGTTAATTATTGATATTGGAATAATAACAAAATACTACGGGGAAAAGACATGTATTTATTTATTTAGTTTATATACTACGCGTATATTTCAAACATCTAAATAAGGTTGAATATTTGTATTTTGAAATGTCTTATTTATGGTTGATGCAAAATAAATCATACGGTTGACTACAATAATTGTATCTTGTGTTTTTCAGAAACCAAAACTTGTCATTATTATTTTAATTAACTGATTTCGGTTTTGGTATGAATTTAAGTGTATCAATTCAGCTCTATTGGTATTTAGATATAACCAGATGTTGATATAAATCTATCAATATATTGATAATTATATTTTATTTATTTTTAATATATATTTGTATTTCTGTTTTGGGTGTAAAGGGGTTATTGACATTATCCATATCGATATTAATTGGTATTTATATGTGTAGGTGTTGGCGTTAATCTAAATATTTATTGAAATAAATCAGAGCAGATATTGATATGAATAGATTTATTGTTGTTTTATTTGTTATATATTTAAGTATTAATTTAAATCTAATGAAGTATGTGCATGTCCATTAACCAATATAATTATTGATATTTGGAAAGGTATTTCTATACAACTAGGTAGGTATTGATACGTATTTATTTATGAATTTATTGATATTAATATGAAACAATGTCATCATTCTAAGAAGCATTTGCATCTACATATAAAAAGGGCTGAAATCTTTACAGGAGACGTGCAATTCTGGAATAAATCTTGTCTTGTTTTGTCCTTACTCGTCTTGTCTGGGAACATAACAGAACGGACCCTTTATTTACTCCGGCGAGAACCTCGGCATATGATGTACAATATGTATTACAATAAATGAACATTCGCAGAAAAGGATTTGCTAAGAAGTTGTTGATATAAATCGATGGAACAAATATTTATGTCGACATTGGTATCTCACTAGGAACGTATCGGAAATACTATCATAAATCGGTACAAGTTATTATCAGGACGGAATTGAGGACTAATTCCAAATAACCAGATTGTCATAGATATATTACGTCGCCTGAAAACCAGGCCCCGATTTCTCCAAACAAACTCAAATTCAATTATGTTTGTATTTTCAACTAAGATTTCTCCCATTATGAAAATCAAAGTTTATTTCGAGAAATTGGAGCATGGTGTGTTTATCTCCCAGTATCTACACTAGCTTTGAGAAAATGTTGGTTAAATATTTACATATCCTTATTTATATAATATGGTGGACTGCTGCTGTTAATATATATAAACAACCTATACAAAATGTATTTAAAAATAAATCATGTTAGTTTTCATAAAATATGCACATTGTTTATTTGGAGATGGTTTGCTAATACTGAAGCACTATTTAAAAATGTTAGTTACATAGTGTTCTATGTACATAACCTTTCAGTGATTTATTTTACCTTGAAATATGTATATAGCATTTGATATTAAGTTTCATCATCTAGTTACAACCTGTTCTGTATAAGCATCATTTGGAAATGGACAGGGATCAGTTAATTCTGACAATAATTCTAGATTCTGAAGTTAGAACTAACAGTTAATGTGCCGAAAACACATTTCTGTCTCTATGTTGCGGCTGAAATTTCGCGAGGAGATGTAATAAGTGACTAGGTTAATTTTACTTATAGCAAATAATAACGTTAACTCCATTTTCGTTATTCTTATTCCCAGTACAACGGCTTTGAG
>JAVCKZ010084101.1:0-12377 GCA_034780755.1 Lepetodrilus elevatus
AGAGTATAAATTTTCAAAAAATGTCAAAATCATTAAAAATCGAAAAATTGATACGAAACGCCATTGACAAGGGCTAGACATAGGTGGTGTTCCATTGACAGTGTTGGACGCACATTCTGGACAGGTGGCTGCTCCTTTCTAGTTGTTATGTCTGTACTTTCTATCCGACGCATGCGCAGTTACACTGTGCGGTGTTGATCCTTGGTAATTGCGCATGCGTCGGACAGAAAGTACAGACAGAATAACTAGAAAGGAGCAGCCACCTGTCCAGAATGTGCGTCCAACACTGTCAATGGAACACCAACATACTAGTAGTCTGCGTGATCTTCTTTTGGGGCAATAGTTGGAATGTGTGTGGTATCAATAGCGCAAGCACAATTAGGAAAGTTCCAAATTTCCTGGAAAACTCGGATGATATATTTCAATCCCTTCGGAAACATCACGAACACTGGAAAGAGTAGAGAAACTTTTACATCACAAACATTACTATATGCACGCATGAAGGAAAGGCAAGCGTAAGTCATTATTATTTTTATTTTGCCCAAATTATGCTCAAACCTGCATTTGTAGGCGAGTTTAGTGCTCTGTAATCCATTGATACTCACATTCTAAGAACTCACCGACACTACTACTTATAAAGGTTTCCACAAATCTCAGGTACCTGCCCATTATACTATATTATGAGAGATGACATTATGAACATGATCCCGCAGCGAATCTCGCCAACACATAATATATTCAGCGGCCAAATTGACAAATTAAAATAATCACTGTGGCAGTTAAAGTTTGAGTTTATATTGTGAATTTGAGAATATCTAGAACATTAAAAAAAATACCTATCAACAACTTATGGTTGTAGTATGTATACACGACTGTCGTATACTTATTCCATCATTGTATTTTATTTATAGGAATTTTTAAAGATGATCTATCCTCGTCAAGTTTTCGTCTGTTTTGACATGTTTACATATTTTATCTTGGCGAATTCACGTTGACGAATCGGAAAAATACAGTCTTTAAAGAATATCTAGAATAGTCTTTTAAATTCCTATCAACAAAATATGTTTCTAGTATTGATATAATACTGTCGTATACTAATTATGTTTGTGATATGTCATTGTGATGTCCAGGAGGAGGGAAAATTGAAATAAAAATTGAGATAAAAAAGAAATCGGCCAATAACATATTGTTCAAACTGCTTCAAAAGATGTATCAATGTATATCTGAAATCCGTGTCAATCTAATTGTTATATTATATCTACAGTACACAATTACTTTAATAAACGTACACGATTGATTCTTTTTTCAAAAATGCTAAATTCAAAATGGCCGCCATAAACGAATGCATTTTTTAGTAATGTAATTTTTAGACCAAGTAGAGACATGATTTTGGTGGCAAACAATGTTTTCATGATCAAATACTAGACTAGTACATATATAATTAGTACAAGTACTCTTTGGAAAGACTAAATTCAAAATGGCAGCAACCAACGAATGCATTGTTTCATATCTTCACTTATAGACAAACAATATGTTTCATGGTCAGGGAATCCACTAGCACACATACAATTAATGTAAATATGTTTTAATGGTTAAATTTAAAATGGCCATCACAAACTACATGGAATCATATCGATAAATTTCAATTTATTTATGTAAATATACTGTTTTTCTCTCGAATAGATTTGTGACAATGTATATAAAGTGTCAAATTAATAAGTATGCTCTGTTTTTGTTACTTACATTGGACAATATAGAACGATTAAATCTTGATTTTTGTAAGCGTTTATTAGGTGTTAAAAATTCTACATGTAATGCATTGGTTTATGCAGAGCTTGGACAATACCCACTGAAATATGTAAGGATGTATATTATTATTAAGTATTGGTGTAAACTGCTTGTTACTGATAATTGTATTCTCCGTGGCTGTTATGAATATTTATATGATGAAGTAGAAACACGCAACGTACAGAATTGGGCGTATCATGTTAAATATATATTGACCTATTGGATATAGTGAAATATGGTATAAACAAGAGTTGTCCATTAGTTTTCTGCCTTTCATAAAGCAACGTATTGTAGATAATGCCTTCCAGTTTATTAGTACTAATCCGTCCAATTCATCAAAGGCTATGCTTTATAAAAATATCATTGATATTTATACTTTACAATATTATCTCAAAAAAGCAATTCCCCCTTTGTATAAAAAATATTTGTCAAAATTTCAGCTTTACTCACATACTTTGGCTATAGAAATTGGAAGGTACCATAATGTTAATGTTAATGATACAACATGTAAGGCTTGAAGACGAATTTCATTTTAAACTGAAATGTCCAGTATATCTTATATTATTGCTTTATACTATTAAATGTACAGTTTTTTCCAGATATTCTAGCCTCGATTTAATGCGAGGTATTAACGTGGGCGCATGCATCAACAAGGTTTTTACCTCGATTAATTTAGGTAGGGCTAAAATGCGATCCACCAAACTTCGTCTGTAGTGGTGCTTGAGCGCAGTGGTACCTGGCACCACCAACCCTTGGCATCTACACCCACTTGTGAAAGCTATCACTTCGTGCACGTGCATACTTTGAATCAGTGTTGGTTTCACCAGCACCTTCATCACTATGCCAAACCTAATATTGGTCCAACCAGTCGTGTGCAAGAACACGTCCATCTTGTACTTCATCGCGTCTTTTTTGTAAGCAAATTCCAATTCCGTTTCATTTTCAAACATGAACATGTACACATTTTGGAAACTTATTGCTGCTATGTTTCTTGATGCCATTCGTCTATCGGCGAGGCTAACTAAGGTCTCGTTTCGTCGAGGGACGACGATTTCATCTACGTCTGCAAATAAAACGTATTTCGCAGATTCCCTTTGAGAGAAGAGACAATCATGTATCGCGGAGATCTGCGCGTAATAGGTAATATCTGACGACGGGGAAGAGAATGGAATTCTCCATTCCCTAATTTGAACTAGTCCTTTTCCATATGTCTCTAGGACATCTCGCAATTTTGTCGTCATCTTGTAGTCGTAGAAAATAAATTTATCCATGCCCAAATAGCGATTAGTTTCTAATGTTGCAACTATTGTAGATATAGGAATGTCTCCGAATAGTGCTGGGTAACACATGGTTAGGTTATTTCGGCTGGGTTCGGGATAATTTATCCGGAAATTGTTCAGAAGGGTTGTAGCGTTGAAGATGTTGACAGACACATACGTTGGTTTACTCGTGTTGTCATAAACAGGACACAAGAAAACTGATGAACGATATCTGAAATACAAAATATGATGTAAGAATTATCTAATTCATGATAAATGTTAGAACATTTATTTTAGTTTCCATAGTAAGTAGGCCTATCATCAAATTGATGTTCGTATTAAGAAACATGTCCAGGAAAACGTTAATATCTTAGGGGATAATAGATAGCTAACCAGTTTTTAAGTATTAGTATGATTATATGCTCAATAAAAGCACAACATTTGGATGTGTTTGCCAACTTACTTTGGGACGTTTTAGCGGTTGGACGTTTTAGTCATACCCCCAACCAAATGTGTTGGGTGATAAAAAGTGAATATGTTCATGAATAACGTGCATTGTGTCAAAATGACGTCATGCCCCGTAAAACGAAATTTGGTTTCACGAAAGGGATCTTATTACGCCGGACGTAAATAACGTAAGGTCCTAATACAATCAACGTAAATGATAATACAAGCAAATCCGCGTAATTTACGTCCGGCGTAAATATACACCCCTTTCGTGAAACGCAGCCGAGACGAACAGTAACACCAGCCGGCTCAACGAGAAATGACAGTTACTTATCCCCAACGTCATTCTGCGTTTGACGTCATCGGTTCGGCGCCGAATTCTGACGTGCATTGATGTACGAGGTGACCATACTTGGTATTAAACACGTGTTAATGACTTTTCAGTAATTTAAAGTATCTTTGTTGAACATGTGTTGCGAGAGTGATACTGTGAAACATCTCTTTTTGACCCCCATGTGTTTTCATGCTTCAGTTAGTCGTAAAGTTTCTGGATTATTGTAATGAAAATGTGTACACATACTGCTAACACATCACTCTAATTAGATATTTAAAAAATAATGTTCTATGTAGTTTTGTTCTTCTTTCAAAACCTTGGTATAATTTCTTTTGGATGTTAGTTTCGTTTAATCATACTATAAAAATGAATGAATGAATGAATAATGTCCTTACGTAGACAGTTTTCAAGTCTTCTTGAAGTATGTGTAGACGTTTTGGAAGAAGCATAAAATCAAATTTCTTAAGCTGATTTCCGAAATTTGGTAGAGAGCCTCCCCATGAAATATCTGCTGGACCTTAATTTATTTTGCCGTGTATACAATTATCACTCACTCACCACAATTTATCATGCACTCACCTTTCTGGAGACCCTGCGAGTTGCAAGGGGGTATGTTTTTGGAAGGTCCCCTCCACTCTCGTGCTTGTAGTGTTTCTGGCATCGCTGAACGTGCAGTATGATTTGCGATACTGAAGAGGCGTGAAGCTCTCGTCTGACAGTATGAGTATCCGAACGACATTTGGAGATTCTCCTTGGTGGTAGTTGGCTGAATATCCAAATACGTGTGGTTTTTTGCAGACCAACTGGAATCCGCTGTAATACACATCCTGAGAGTTGTTTCTGCTTTGTTTGGGAAAGACCTGAAGATAGTTGTGACCATTACCTATAGGCATATGTCTTGTCCAAAAATAGGACAATATCAAGAAATATGGGAGAACAAGAATCCAGAGCAGTTGAACACATTTTGTTGTCATCATCTTGGGGAGCTATAGCCTGAAAAAACAAAACATTATTATATAGTCACTGTATGCAAGCGTGTACGGCAGAAAGTGGTGGGTTGCTGAAGTGTATGGTTGGTTGCGAGCACATTTAATACGAGTGTAGGTAGCTTGCTGATGCAACCTACCATACACCTTGCCTGCAACCAACCATACACTAATTTCGTATGATTTCATAAATTTGAGAGCTGTGTCATATATAATTGGTAATTAGTGTTGTGAATATAGAACATAATTCAATCTAAAATATATTGACATATGCCCTGAGGTCTTATGCACATACTGGGTATAAATGTATGGTAAAAAACTTATGTTAAAGAGATAAACATGCTAAATATGTAAGACACACCTGTGAACAGACCGACAACTGGCTCTAATTTGTGAGCAACCTACCATACACTTCAGCAACCCACCACTTTCTGCCGTACACGCTTGCATACAGTGAACTGGCAAGGCGTGGTATTAGTCAAATAATCTTGAAAAAGCTACTCTAACAATCTCCCCGTCCTCTCGCCCGTCCACCAAAGAAAACAATAAAGTATTGAGTTAATATATATGTAGATAAAACAAAGAATAATGATAATTTCCAATATTTTAATTTGCTAATAATCTGTCATACAATAGTAATTATTTTTTGTATGGTGGTGTGTGTAATTATCATCCTCAAGACTCAATCAGGGACGTCTCTTTACAATACTTTGGCAGACTTTAAAAGAAGACAATTTGACCAATTATTTCAGCGAATCTTAATAAATACAAACTAAAGTAATAAGATTATATTTTACGTGCGCACCACTTGTTGATGACTGCTAGAAGCGTTCATAAACTATTATACATGTCTGTCAATGTGTTAGCTAGATTTTCCCCTCGATAGTTTCTAGATATGTCTTGAAAGTGCACAGTTTGTCAGGGATGTTTTGCGGGTGATTATTCCGGAATGGACGTGCAGCCTGGAGTGAAATAATTCCGAACTACTTTGTACGGGTGCATGTATATCATAAAGAAATAAAGCAATATTTACAGAAACAGAGACAACAGGACGGTAAGATATACATGAATATGCATGATTTTCTTATAAAAGTATGAACTGCATAGAATATAGCTTTGTCACATAAATCTGTATTTCCGCACAAGAATAACTGTAGGTCTATAGTTGAATATCATCATTAATTGTTTTTAATAATTCGTCTCTAATAGTTCTATATAGATTGCAAGTAATAAAAAAGGATTTCCACAACTACAAGACGAATCATCAATTATACCAAGCTTATACACATCATAATTCAGTTGGCTACCGGAATGTCTCAGTTTCGTATGTATAATACTAGTATATAATTTTCGATTTCCATGTTAATATTATTTTGGTAATTTAACAGCTATAGGCGTTATTTGAGACCTGAACATTGAGAATGTATGTGTTTGTTTCACATGCGGGAGTAGATTATTCCATAGTTGAATTCCTGATGTGAAAAATGAGTTTTGATATAATGTTGTTCTTGAATATGGTTGACTTATATTTTGCGAATATCTTAGGTTATACTCTATTTTGGTCTCAACTAGAGGTGGTAGTATATCTACAACCTATAATGGAGTAATATGTTTGTAAATTTGTACAATAAACATAGTTTTCGTATGGTTCTATGTTCTGAAAGCTTTTGCCAGCAAGGGTCTTTACGGGTTGCGTCACGTGAACGTCGCACGAGGTGAGCCTCTGGGACGGTATTCATAAAGGGGCTTAAGTCAGTTTTTGATGACCAAATATATAGCAAAAACTGACAGCCTCTTTATGAATACCGGCCCTGGAGTTGGTAGGTCTGTATAACGTCAGGTACTACTGGTAGTTTATTGCTGGACCACGAAGAGTCTTGAAAACAGAACATACAGCAAAGCAATCCCAGTCATTATTCCCATTTGTTCCTAGTTTTACTTTCTTATTGTTGAAAGGTCTGAATCTGAACTCAATAATTCAGTCATCCTGTCGAAAATTCAGATGTGGAGTACTGTAACGATCTATATTTCCTAGAAATCCTTTGATTCTTAACTATATTTTAATCACGATCGTATCTAAAGTTGAGACCATAACGCTTAGAATTATCAAACTGAATTAGTATTGGCTTTTGAGATAAGGAACTGCGGTTCATTTAGCAAACATTAAAACTCTATTTGGCTGTTGTACACTTTGATCCGCCTATATCTTGATGAATTGAATCCCTGACACAAAGCACCCGATAACCTGCTCGTATTTAGGCCTGTGTATGTTATTACCAGCTGGTTACCAACACGTCACTCCTGACCTGCTGGGCTGCGCGTCACGAAAGGGTCGTAGTTTAATCTGGGAGTAGATCAAGGCGTGGACCATGCTTATACTATAGCAGGAAATGACGTAAGCTTTGAATTACTCCCGGACTTCCGGTACGACCTTTTCGCGAAACGCGTGCCTGGAGATGAAAACGGAATACGGGGGATCGGTCGTATCCGGCCACTGTTTTTTTCCCACTCCCGATTGATAGCTTCCAATTGATGATAGCTTTTACTATTATAGAATATATAGATTATAATTTGAATATATATTTTTTTATATCAAAGGAAATAACTTAGAAAAAGTCAAAACAGGTTGCGTCGGTCTATAGCCACTATTTAATTTCGAATCAAAATATCGTTGATAGTGCATCTTCTTTCACCACGATGAACAGTCAATGGAAGACGAAAGAGACTGTCGATCATAATTAAGCTTTAGTCCGTTGGCTCTTTGACCGACTTCCCTATATTGAAGTATCTAATTGTAGCTGATATGAATATGGAACCATTTGTGAGATATATACTCTTCAATCTACGTACAGCGTATATGAACTCTGTATAGATGATGTCAAGCAGATGACTTCCTTCTCGGATAGCATCATTGCGGAGATGATTAATTAAATACTTCCCGGATCACACTAACGTTGACGCTAATACATCCAGTGGCACTAATAAGTCTACATTTAGGATTTGCGAGGAACACTAGAGAGAAAACCCTTCCTTCCAGACCCTGCCAGGAATAGCCTGCAGACTTGCAGTAGAGATTGCACAGAGGCGCAAAAACACTCCAACCATTCCAAACCCCGTCAGTTCAGAACTGTCTAATTAAACCCCGGTGTGTCCGACGTATAGGTGCTTGAAAAGAAATGCAGACATGAAGATATCTCCAAGTATTCCTGGCATTCTTTACCTAGTCCCTGCTTCAATACGGTAGCGCAAGTTCTTCCAACGTAACGGGTATTTCTACCTGTCTGTCTTTACCACACCGGCGGTTTTGGCACCGGAAGTTATCTTAGCACGCTAATCGACAGTTGTGAAGACGTGTCCCTTTCATCTGATTCCGTTTCCGTCAACACTGTAGACACACAATAAGGGTACTGTCTCCTTTCCGCGGCCGGTAGAAAAACACGATTAGAAAGGTGTCTTCAAGTAATGAAGTATTTATTATTATTTGTTAATGTCTTCTGAACTGATATTTTTTGGTAAAATTGTTTGGGACAATGTACATGTTAAATAATCTCCCGTATGCATGCACTCTTTATGGCGATGTGGTAATGTCAGGCGATGAATCACGAACAAGAAACATGTCTTTATCATTGGGACATTAAATATTACGAAACCTGAATTATCTTTTTCTTTCTCCAATTCTACTTGTAATAACATCAAAACACCAAAATATCGGCAAAGTGCTTAGATTCACAGATCATTTTCTGTTTATGAGACTTAATTGTCTTGTTAGAAATATCGCCATAGGCATTAGGATTAGCAAAGAGGGGTTCAAGTGAAAATGCAGTGCACCATCTGCATCGTCCATATGCCATCTGGGCATCGATCGTGCTCGAAAGTGTGCATAGCCAACATCTTTGAAGTAAATTATTAAGTGTACCCTGGCCACCAACATCTGCGCCAACGCCTTTGATATTGAATATGCACAGATTATGGATATAATCGCCTCTCAATCCTTTCATAGTTTAAACTATTCTATGCGATTATTTTTCATGCAATATGTTTGGACAAACGATTTGTACATTTTCAGCAAAACTCAATGACTGATGTCTATACAATATATCAAAGCAACTTAATTCTGTGAACTGAAATAAGTACTGTGACAAAGGCTATCGGGGTTTACCCGGATATTACAATATTGTGGAGTTTGTACGTGAGGCCATACGGGCATCATCAAAGGCCTCCTTACGAAGAGACGTCTATATATACGGTGCCTGATCATAGCCACAGTTCTAGACGTATTCTGGAAACCCATCTGATATGTCATATTTAATGAATGGTGTCAATTTGCTTGCTGACGCCAATCGATCACAGTTCTGGAGTAGAGGTGCACCAAAGTCAGAACGCCGGACTTAATTAAGTGTTGCCCTATTACAGTCTAAATTGGAGCCGTAATGGGGTTTAATGTTTGCGATCCTGACTTTTGTGTTCAACGCCAGATAGCTCTCGTACGTACAGTTGAGAAATCCTGATATAGCACTTACTCTACAGATTCCGGGCTGTGAATTATCATCATAATAACGTGATGAGAATAACGTATCAGACTAAATATTCTCTGAGACACTACGTGTCATGATTTGAATATTACTGTAGGATAAGAACTAGTCGTGCTTGCTATATGTAATCATGCGATCGCAATTTAAGATGAATGTTCGATTAATAAAATGAGTTTGGGGGTGTAAAATGTAACTGATTTAGGAATTGACCATCATGTATGGCTGTTCTCTGACGTATGAAGGATTCGAAAGTACTGAATAAACTCGCGTCAATGTCAGAGCATGTCATATTCTCACAAATCCTGGAATTCAATTTGTACATGTAGACAGTAGGTGCGGAGACAATCTCATTAAAATCAGATTCAAAGCTGACAATCAGAAATTTGAACACTCGCTGTTTAACAAAGTTTCGCATAAGAATATCAACATTTTTATGGAGCAAAACGAGATATGGGGGTCTATTCACGAAACGTTCTTACGATCTTGTCAGCCTATGTGAACGTGCGTAACAGTTGCATTGCCCTACTGCACGAATCATCACGATTGTCGTACGATGGTAAGAACTTTTCGAGACTAGGCCCCCTAATGTGTATTGGATTGGTGCAAAGACGCCAGAAAGATCGGCAATACGTATTTACATTGATCACATTATATGACAACGTCTTGATTTGCTGATCATTGCAGTGGTAAGACAACAGTCCACCAAGGTTTAAGGTCTTCTTGGCATGTAGAAAATTCACGTGTCCAATCTACTGTAGCCCCGTGGGAACGCCCAGCCCAAACCTCTCCCAGTCAAATGTGATTAAACTCTGATTATCTAACACATGGTATATTTGGCTAGGTTAATTAGTTCAAAACAATACTTATTTGATAGAGCAACAGAAGGATTACAAGCACAGAGCAGATCAGATTATGTATGATTCAACTGTAGTATACCCAGTAGAAGCATCAGGACATTGTGTAATGTTGAGTAGCATACACCTGATCATATCCAGTGCAATTGGTGTTTTTTCCTCTCTTCCGGAACTCACTCGCCTCATTTAACTCATTGCCTTGCAGCGCTCAGACGCAACTTAGCTAATGGACCGAAATGACGAACTGAAATATGGGATTTTTGCCAAGATTTGATTTAATTGAAAAACATGAGTTTGGTGAGAAATAAGGATTTCGATTTATCATCGCCACGTTGACGAAGTGCAGAACAACGTGGGAGAAACACTCATGTCTTGTAATCAGAACGATTGATTAATGAAATCATAAAAATTATATTTTCATGATTATTTTAATTATAAAATGTGTTCAGGTTTATTAGGAATAAGGACAAAAACATAACTCACGTTATTGGTCTGTTTACAATGATTCAAATGGAAATATTAAAAGAAAATTTAGTTTTCAATACATATGTAATATTAAATAAATTGTTATTAGCTTATTATTCCTACAGAGCTACTGTCGTAGATACGATTAACCAGGGATGGATACTAGAATTGGTCAATTTTGTTCAATAAACATATAATTTATGTTGTATGGTGAAATTATGAGCCCCCTCTAAAATATACTTTGAGCCCCCACCTAACCTGAAAGTCTGGATCCGCCCCTGGATTAACTATACACATGTATATATATCAGAGAAGCTTCGAATAATATATCGTTGGAAGGATAATACTGATTCAGCATATATCATATCTATACATGTTTAAATTAAGACGAAGCACAGACACAAACTTACATGTAATACAATTTGTTATTTTATCCGTTATCTTATTTTGTACAAAACAGCCAATTCATTGCTGATGATTCAGTTAAATAGTGAATTAATTATGTTCACCTTAGCACAGTGACTGCATTTAGTTGTCAGAAGAACGTTCGCTTGTATTACCTTGGGCACAGGTGATACACTATGGGCAATGTGCAAGTGCATTTGCCAAGTAAATGTTCAACAAACTAAGGTATAAGTGTAATCTTTATTAATCTAATTGTAAATGTGGTAAAGGCGGTTTTCTTAGAGCAACACAAATTGTCTATTAGTATTGGTATATGTGAGGCCGTAGATTCCAGTACTGTTTTACACATAAGAGCGACTACTAGTACTACTGCTGCTGCTGCAACTACTACTAATAATAATACTATTACTACTACTACTACTACTACTACTACTACTACTACTACTACTACTACTACTACTACTACTACTACTACTACTACTACTGCGACCACCACCACCACTACTACTAATAGTATTACTACTAGTATATAATAAGAAGAAGAAGAAGAAGAAGAAAAGGAAGAAGAAGAAGAATGATAATAATAATGCTCACACTACTGCAGTTATATGGCACATGATATACCATGTATTCTGCATGATTAAAGCGCACGTATCATGATGATAACACATATAATAATAATGCCCATGGTACTATATCAATGTGCCTACCGCGGGACTACTTCCACTAGCAGCAGTCCCGTAGGTTAGCCGAGTGGATAATAGACGTCCAGTGGCTCTTACTGTAGATTCTAGCACCTGACAAGGTCATACGGTACAGATGTGCGCTAAAGTGCAGATTTGAATGAGGATTTAGATGTTAGAACTCTGAGAGGAAAGTAATGTTGCTGAGAACTTGGAGAGGAGACCATGTCCTGTCACACAGTACAGTCTTGGCAACGGAGCTGACAACTCAGCAGGAAATACGTGTTAACTGATTGGTCTGAACGTTCTTGGCTTTCGTAGCTCCCTGGGGAGTATGATAAAGTTTTTCATTAACATTACCATAGCAACATTTCGTAGCATCGTAAAAGAGAAAATAAATGCTAAATAATAAAACTAAAACAATACACGCACACAGAAAGAACAAGAAAACACTTAAATAAAACAAATTAAAATCTATATAGTAGACAAATGAAATAAAAGTAACCACTAAACAACCACACACAAATAATACCCACAAGCCTTCTCTCTCCCCCCCCCCTCTCTCTCTCTCTCTCTCTCCCTATATCTCTGTGTGTGTGTGTGTGTGTGTGTGTGTGTGTGTGT
>JAVCKZ010084112.1:0-12377 GCA_034780755.1 Lepetodrilus elevatus
ACTGTGCGGTGTTGCTCCTTTCTAACCGCGCATGTCTCAGACAGAAAGTACAGACAGCACAGCTAGAAAGGAGCACTTTAGTTTCTCATAGTCTCTTGTAGTGTCTCATAGTCTCGTGTAGTGTCTCATAGTCTCTTATTAGGCTCTCTTAGTCTCTATACCTCTCCCATATGAATAGATACCAACACTACTTCCAAGGTATGATGCACAAATCCACAAACTTCAGATGACACAGATGATAAAACTTGGCAATGACAGTCGACAGTCTTTTGAGTGTTGATGTTGATGACGTATTTTAAGTTTTGACAGATGGCATACCTCAGAAGATGACACAGATGATGAACTTGGCAATGACAGTCTTAGAATTTCGACACGGATGACGTATTTCAAGCTGCCACAGATGGCATATCTCAAAAAATGACAATAAATTTGGCAATGACACAGTCGACAGTCTTCGAATTCTGACACAGATGGCATACTTCGGAAGATGGCACACTTGACACTTTGGTACGACACTCCAGAATACTACACAAACATGACACGTCAAGTGATGACCAAAGTAGCATACTTGATGACGACACTGATGACATACGTGATGATGACACTGATGACATACTTGATGATGACACTGATGACATACTTGATGATGACATTGATGACATACTTCGAGCGATGTCAAGAGACGAACAGTAAATATCAGGATAAGTTTTCGAATGATGACATCGTCCTGCAACTATTCCCTGCATTAAAACTTCCTCTTCAAAGATAAACACCATCTTCATGCCGAATTAATAAATTCTTTTGATTCAATGATCATAAACAATTGATTGAGGTCATGGTGAGCTGGTCGCAGAGACTGGTGAGAAGTCACATGAGAGGAAGTCACGAGAGGAAGTCACATGAGGGGAAGTCACATGAGGGGCAGTCACGTGCAGACTCACACGAGGACTTTGCTTCGAGGTTGGGCGTAGGTGGTGGTTGGTGACGCGATGCCCCCACTGATTCCATTGGGGAATGCCTCCTTGAACTGTCCCCCAGACCAGGTCTTCCTCCGCGCTGAAAACGAGGACAGAAAATAGTTCATGTATACTCAACCAAAAAAGAAAGTATGCATGTTGAAATCTTGAATATTTTTTTTAATATTCTGACATGAACGTCGTCTGGTTTATGAAATAAATGTAAAGCTGAGGTTGATTCACCCCTGTCTTACAACTTACTGACATGACCCAAGCTTTACTGATATGACCCAAGCTTACTGACATGACCCAAGTTTACTGACCTGACCCAAGTTTACTGACCTGACCCTAGCTTACTGACATCACCCAAGCTTACTGACATGACCCAATCTTACTGACATGACCCAAGCTTACTGACATGACCCAAGCTTACTGACATGACCCAATCTTACTGACATGACCTGAGCTTACTGACATGACCCAAGTTTACTGACATGACCCAAGTTTACTGACATGACCCAAGTTTGACCCAAGTTTACTGACATGACCCAAGTTTACTGACCTGACCCAAGTTTACTGACCTGACCCAAGCTTACTGAAATGACCCGAGCTTACTGACATGACCAGAGCTTCAACTGACCTGCGTCCTGCTTGGTCTTGAGGGTGACCTGCTTGGCGAGGTCATGACTGACCTCCAGTAGATGTGACCTCCTCTGCTTCTCAATGGCCGCCTTGCGGTGTACGTCCTGCCCGATCCGGCTGATGTCAGGTTGAGACAGGGAGTGCACACTGAAACAGGAACGGAATACAATAGAACCAGGTACTCTTTACCTCACGACTGACTGTAAATTTGGCCTAAATCAGGGTCATAATTTGGCACCACTATTATCTATATCAAGCTGATAAACGTAATTTTGGTTCAAATCAAGGTAGGAAATTTGGTCTGAATCCTGGGGTGCGTTCAAGTTAGAATACGTATCGATATATATTGCTATGTATTGCTACAGAAGCCGTTCAGCCAGCACGTGTAGCAATACGTATTAATACCTTTCACTACGGGACTGGAGGCTGTGCGCTGTATAGGAAAAGCGATAAGTACGAAGTCGTTCAATGAGCAATACATGTAGGGAAAAGTATTGTATTACATGTATTCTAGCTTGAACGCACCCCTGGCCTCCAATATCAGTCAATGCTAGGTCTATTATGTAACATCAAATTGCTTACCTCTGATTGGTCAATGTTAGGTCCATATATCCCACTGCTCACCTATGATTGGTCACTGGTAAGCCTATGCACAATATTGCTCATGTCTGACCAATGTAATGTCTCAAAACCATATAAGCTCACTTTTGATTGGCCGATGCCCTGTTAATATCCCATTGCTCAACTCTGATTGGCCAATGTAAGGTCAATATCGCATTGCTCACCTCTGACTGGCCAATATTCTTTTGATCTTCTCCGCCTTCTCTATCCTCTCGTGTCTCTCCGTGTCTGTGACTTCTTCCTCGTCGGAATCCGGAACGTATCTATCCGGAATCTCCACCATGTCTGGTCGGAACAGCTGTAATAATTCCACAGATGGAATCAGCATGTACAAACTGGCTCCAGAAATGAGTAGTTTGGAATTTCATCCATTTGCAACTAGCTGACAGGTACCTTTGAGGTGCTATATAAGTATATTATTATTATTAAATTATTATTATTATTATTATTATTATTGTTATTATTATTACTACTAATAATTATCATCATAATTATTATTATTATTATTGTTATTATTATTATTAGTATTTTACCGCACTAGAATTAGGTTGTAACATTGTAGTTTATTTTGAGAATTGCACACTTGTGAGAATTTCAAATGTTCAACGTACAATTTCCCGATCAATGGTGTACTCGTCAAAGTTTTCATTGTCCACTTGCTGCGTAGAACTTTTCACAATGTCAGGAACATTGTCGATCTGAAAACAAAAGGGCTGTTCGTTTATCACTTAGCCTGCTAGGATTTCTAGCCGCTTTGCGCGCGCATATCACATACTCTCGTGACCGATTAGCATTTCTAGACTGGGCTAAACTTGGCTGGCCGAAAACCATTTGGTACTGAGTAGACTGAGCCAGGTCCGGCGTGTTTTTGTTTTGTTTTGCACTTTGCCGCACGTGAGTCACGCAGCGGTGTGCAAAACAAAACAAAACGTAACATCACCATACTCTCGAACCAAACAACAGTTAGCCAGCTAAGGCAAAAAAGGTGCAGCTAAAGACACCATCACTGTGTGAGAATGGCCGTGTAAGGTTTCTGATTCAGCATACTGTAATTACCCTTATAATTAAAACCCTCAAAAAGTTCGAACAGCTGAATTAATCTCTGTGAAAAAGAAATATGAACACGGCCAATTTATTAAAAAATCAGGATCCAGATAAACATATAATAGTAGACAGCGGAAAACGAGTCCTTGGTCCGGTGGATGTATGCTGCAAGTCACATTAAGTGCAAATAAATCGACCCCTGAATAAATACATCAGCATATTTCCACGGATCTGCAGATAAAAGGTTTAGGAGCTCACCGATCTGTTCGTCATCAAATCCCCGGCCGACGAGTGCAGAGCGCCCCCTATCATCGCACGTGTCTCTCTTGTGTAGGGCTCGCTACTCGATATCGTCATGAAACGTCCCTTGGGCGACTTCTTCACGGCTAGTATGCCTCCGTCGGCACTTCCGACACGTGACCACGGCTTCGGAGCGTACGCCCGCAACGACTGCGTCGCGGTGAACTTTGACGGTTGGAAAGACACTGGCGTTGAAAAGGCACTGGATGAAGCCGGAGTTATCCCTTCCTTTCCGCCACCAGGGGACGACCGGTCACCAGACAGGTTCATTTCACTGAAGAAGGGGCGAGCGGTGTAGATCCCGTTGGGCGCCGACTTGTCCTGGTAGGGGATGAAAGGCTTTGGGGCGAGGAGACCGATGGAAGAACGACGGAAACCCGGGTTGGAGTTGAAGTTGGCGAGGACGGGCATGGATCCTGACGCGGCCCGGTCCATGTTTTTTGGCCGGGGGAGATTCTCGTACAGGGGACCTGTGTCGTTGTGTTGATTGAGGTAGGGAGTGTTGGCTGTGTAGGGAGTGTTAGAGGTGTACGGAGTGTCCGAGGCGTAGCTGGAGCTCAGGTCGGATGGGTAGCGGGCGTGACTGGGAAGGTCGGACTGAAACAGAGGGACAAGGGGGCACTGTAGCTCACGTGGATGTTTATGTTTACTACGAAATAATAGAATTGTTTTGTATCTGCAATACTGTGATGGATTTGGTTTCAAAAAGTTACAATTTTTAACATAACCGTTATTCCATTACCTCAGAAAATAAGTACCAGATTATATGTAACACAGAGGGAGGGATAACTCTAATTTACCTGGCTGTCTACGGGAATCTGCTGGGAGCTGGACACTGAATACCAGCCAGAACTTCCTTCATCGTCCGGGCCACGCCTCATCTTCTCGCGCTCCTTTCTCTGCTCCGACTGACGCTTGACATCTCGCACCGTCAACACCTTGGGACGCTCTCGCGGAATTATGCCTTTAAATGGATGGACACATTTTTATTTATTGAGCAGGCTTTGCCGTGGTCACGTAATATCTAAAACACTTCCTCCAATGTTAATGTATTTGATTAAATATTTTACAGACCAATTATCCCATATTAGCCTTTATTCTTCCCATATTCTTCCCATATTAACCTTTATTATTCCCATATTAACCTTTATTCTTCCCATATTAACTTTTATTCTTACCATATTCTTCTGATATTATCTTTTATTCTTCCAATATTTTCCTTCATTCTTCCCATATTCTTCCCACATCCTTTATTCTTTTCACATTATTCTTTACTCTTCCTACATTATCTTTATTCTTCCAATATTTCCCTTTATTCTTCCCATATTCTTCCAATATTATCCCATATTCTTTCCATATTATCCCATATTCTTCTTTACATCCTATAAAATTGTTTCAGTATCATTGGGAATGCAGAGATAGTGTAACACCGTTACGAGTTTACATATTTCTTACCAAAGAACCTTTTTGTGTTTTCGTCTGCATCACTAATATCCCACGTGGTATTCGGGTCGTCTGGGTTCACAGAGTTATCTGCAACGTCCGTCGATGTAGCTAAACTGCTCTGAAACCCACAGAGAAATACTCTTTATTAAAACAAATCATAAACTTTGTTCAAGCACCCTAATAAACTAATTAAGAAATTATGTGATTTTTTTTTTAAAATAATAATTTGTTCATTATGCTGAAATTTGAACAATATTAGTAATAAATTGGCCAATTGGCCAATGAAAAGTTGATCAACCAATGAAAGACAACGAAAAAACAATTGGTGAACGAAAAACTGAATCATTCAACGAAAATCAATCACTCAATGAAAGATAACGAAAAAACAGTTGGCTAACGAAAAACCCAATTGGCCCATGAAAGACAATGGAAAACCCAATCGGCCAATGAAAGACAATGGAAAACCCAATCGGCCAATGAAAGACAATGGAAAACCCCAATCGACCAATGAAAACCCACCTCCTGACGCTGATGACTGATAACAGGAAGTCTGTGTGGCTGGTTCAGTCCCTCGGCGTAGCTCTGCGTCACAAACTGCGATTGCTGTGGATGTCCGAACGTCGTCGTCGCCCCCAGGATTTGAGGGCTTCCTGGACTTCCCACGGCCGGCGATGACCTCAGGTCGCCCATGCTCTTTGACCTCGGGGTCAGGTTTGGGCTTCGAGGCGACCTCTGGCCATGACCGGCCATGTTTACACTCTCCATTGTATCAAGGTCGGTGATTATATACGACGACTTCTTCTTCCTTTTCAGAGTGTCTGACTCTAAAATGAACAAATAATACCGTATTTAGACTGTAATTACGTGGGGCTTGCATAGAAATACCGGCAAATAAAAATAGTTATTAAGGTAAAATATAAATAATTAAAATATAAAAATATGATGTCATGAAAATCACTACAGAATACATTAATTTGCATGAAATGTGTATACCAGTCTAGCATACCTAAAGAAAGAATGTATGCAACAAACTTCATTTTGTTTTCTTATCAAGACGTTTTCTTATCAAGATTTAATAAAAATCGCAGTATTTTTTCGTCCCTTTATCACTGTTCTGTGAGATTATTATTTATCATTTTCATGCACATTACATTTTCTTTAGATATTCCCATCTTATCTTGTCAAACATAGGGCCTGCACCTTTCTAGCTGTTCTTTCTGTACTTTCTGTCTGACGCATGCGCAGTTACACTGTGCGGTGTTGATCCTTGTTACCACGCTTGTGTCGGACAGAAAGTACAGACAGAACAGCTAGAAAGGAGCAGCCCCATAGTAACATTCAAGGCTCATCTTATACACAATCATGCTAACAAAAGTTCAACAATAACAACACAGCAATCGCTATACCTTTGTCCTCAAGGGCAGACAACTGCGTTCCCGAGGACGAGCGTCTGAGCGTGCTCATCGCGGCGGACAACCGCCCACGTTCCTCCGACAGCCCCGCCATGATGTTGTTGACCTTCGCCAGCTCCTTCTCCATCTGCTGCTTGGTCTTTTCCGTGTCTCCACCCTGGAATCGGAAACATACCGGATGTAGGGAAACCATGGAAAATATTATTATTTTAATTTAATTTAATTTAAATGTTTATTTATTTTATTCAAGATTCTTTCACTTTGAAAAAGAACATGCTGGCTTCTCCCATTGAAACAGGAAGTTATCATTACCAGTGACACGGCACTTCGACTGCGGGACAGTTCTCCATTGACCTTTGTCCTTAACAGCGCCACCTCGTGTTCAATCTTGTTATTTTCTGCCGTTGTTTCCTCCAATTGCTGTCAACAAAAGAAGACAATATTAACCTTTGGGATAATTAATTTTTCTCAACCTTGTAAAATGGCATATTTTGAAGAGAAAAAACAAACAAATTTTTTTTTTTTAAATGTTTATACAAAATAAAAAAAATAAAAAGAATTTTAAAAATATTTCTTCTTAATTTGAGAATTAAATAATAATAATAATAATACTTTGAAAAATCATTTAAAAATTCCTAATAAAGTAAATATTAGGGCTGGACTGAGCAATACCTGTGATGCCTCCGCCAACTGCTGCATGACTAGAGACAGTTCCCGGTCAATGGTGGCTTGCTGATGAACCAGTTTACTCATCTCTCGGGGGTCGTTGCGACACACGCTCTGCTGGCGAAGAATCCCTTGCAATGCCTTCTCCAAGAGTTCCTGAAATTGAAATTGAAAATAAATGAATTGGACTGAATATACTGGAATTGTTTGAATTCAATTGGCACAGAATCCATGCTGGAGAAAACACGTTCTGCACGATTTCTATGTGAATGGTTCATTGGAATCAGTGTTCAAAATTACTGCTGGCCCGGCCATTTCTCCTAATGCTAAAGGCATCCTAAAGGCCAGTAGAAATTCATGTTTTTTATAAACATTTGTTATTTGTATCATTATTCCGGCCAGTAAGTTTCCAGCTGTCATTTCGATCACTGATTGGAATATTGAGGAAGCTAGTCATTGTGGCATACTATTATTACGTGCCTTGAACCAGAAACAACAATTGGTCAGTGGTCGTTCAGGCCAGTTGGAAGCACAGAGTGGTCAAGCTACTTTACCTGGTCCTCTCTGAAGCTGACCACCTTGAAGGACTGTTCCTGCAGCCTGCGGTCCAGCTCGTACAGTCTCTCCAGCTTCTCCTGTAAACAGAGTTATCTGCCCTTAGTAACCGACATCCTCAACATCAAAAGGAAACATTAGTGGCACTTCTTTTGTCACGGAGCTAATGAGTTCCAGAGATTTGCAGAACTAAGAGGATTATCGCTCTCCAAACTTCACACCTTCTCTCAGAATCACAAGTGTGAGAGAGTTCTCTGATCATTAAGAAGGATCACAAAAGGCATTGGCTTCAACTGACCTCGAGGTCGACCTCCTCTGCCGACAGCTGCTTGATCTCGTCCTCGGTCTCCTGTACGAACTTGCTCTCCTGGTGTTTCCTAGAGAACAGCAGTATGTCCTTGGGCTCCGTGTACTGGTCGGGTCTCAACAGGTGCTGCAGCAACAGATAGGGAAATGTCAAGACCAGGTGTTAACCGTATCAACCTTCTCCTTGCTGAAGGCAACTGGAGATGCCCTACTGTTTAAATGTAACTGATAAAAAACCTAAATCCTAAGGGACTAAGTAATTAACCCACTCAGACACAGAATACCGATTCCGAGCCGACAAGTTCTTGCATTACTCCTTTAATGCTGAGTGTCAAGCAGGGGAACAACAACTACCACCTTTTAATGTGACACAACCGGGGATAGAACCCATAATTTAAGTTTTCAATAGTACCACTTTGACATCTGTTACTGCAAAGGTGACACAATTACTAATTACAGTTGTAATTACAATTACAGTTGGGTTCTGGACCATCTACTGACCTTGCGGTACTGTGTGGCCAGCATGTAGTTGTCGCCGCCGTAGACGCTGCCCATGGTGACCATGTTGTCCACCAGGTTGATGAGCGGCTTATAGACCTCCAGCTGTGGACAACATTTTTTTGGTTTTAAATACAAAATTTATTGGAGTATTTCCGGGATCAACTCAAATTATCCACCAAATTATCATGACATAAATAATCAACTAATTTTAAAAAATATTATTTAAAAATTTATGAACACAGTATTTATTGGAAAAACTTCCGGGATAAACTTCCGGCATCAGTATCCACCTTACAGTGAAGTATTAAGTCATGACATAAATAATCATATTTTCCAATACAGTACATAACACCTGGAGTGATTTTCATTGGTCAGTTAACTCATTTTCCCCATGCCTGTTATAGACAGGAGTAGGTGGTTGTTTTTTCCATTCATGACATTTTACTACCAAATTACTACAGACCATATTTTGGAATTAATCATTCATTCGACTGCAGTACTGCCTAAAATGATATTCTGCAATCCATTTATTAAAATTCTAGCTTAAATCTAAAGTTGAGTCATTTCTGAGACTTCTGTAAGTCATTTTAGAAGTCATGTGGGAAACACGAGTTCAAAAGATTCGGGGGCAAGAAATCAGCACATGGATCCAGTGTTAATGGTCCAAGCTTGTGGACCTGGCATCAAGTGGACCCGGGGTGATGGCGTGCGTGCGTACCTTGTTCTCGATCTCCTCCAGCTGAGTCTTGTAGTCCTGGAACACCTGATGATCCTGCTCCAGCACCTGGTCCAGTCTGCCCACCGAGTCCGACCGTCTGCCGGACAGCCAAAACAATTAGGTTATAGTGCTCCCTCGATATAACGCACTTCGATGCACCGCAGATTCGGATACAAGGCGGGGTCCAACATGGACCCCATTTAAAATAAATAAATAAATTTTAAAAAATTGTCTCCAATTATATTTGTCATGAACCCCAACTTCAGCGTTATATCGAGGGAGCACTGTAGTTTGCAACAAATTACATTGACATGCCTAGAAAATGTTTACATTAATACATGTGAAATTTTTAATTCTCAATTATTTAAAAACAATATATTTTGTTATTATTTAAAAATTGAATTAAATTATTTTTTAATAATTTTAATCTTTTTTTTTTAAATTGTGGTTTAGATCCACTTTCAAGATTCTTTCACTTATATCACAGCTGGATAGTTTAGGGCAGGAGGAACGCCACAATATCCATCTTGCAGCAGTAAACCTGCGAGCACCAGCTCATACTGACAAAACCAAGGATGATATCTGCATTGCCACTCTACAGACAGCACATTCTATGAATATTATATCAAAAAGGTAACTTTCGCGAACATTGATGGTGGGCTCCAAGAACGGTCTTTGGCTGCAAAGTCCAAACATTCTACCATACACTGGAAGGAGATTCTTTAACAAAGCAACCTACTGTTTTTTGTATTCCCGTTCGTTGGGTCGTCTTTCCTGTAGCCTCTGCCGATAGAAGTCCTTGACCTTCTCCAGAGCCGACTGGTTCCTCCTGAGCTGGATCAGCAGCAACACCAGCTCATCATGCTGAAGTAAGATGAAGGACAGGATGAAACATGGGATGAAGGGCAGGATGAACAAACAAAAATATGGAGAACAGGACAGGAGATCAGCAGAAGCACCAGCTCATCATGCTGAAGTAAGATGAAGGACAGGATGAAGAGAATGAAGGACAGGATGAAGAGAATGAAGGACAGGATGAAGAGAATGAAGGATAGGATGAAGAGAATGAAGGATAAAATGAAAGGAATGAAGGACAGGATGAAGAGAATGAAGGATATGATGAAAGGAATGAAGGACAGGATGAAGAGAATGAAGGATATGATGAAAGGAATGAAGGACAGGAGGAAGAGAATGTAGGATATGATGAAATGAAGGACCAAAGAACAGGACAGAAGTCAGGATGGAGAAGAAGATAAAATGGTTTGGATAGGAAGAAGGTGGATTAAGAACATAACAACGGGATAACGGAAATGATGATGGAGTGGATGGATGGGATGAAGATTGAGACAATGAGCAGACAAGGAAGTACTGTAGGACATCTTTTCCTACACATGGACAGAATCTAAGAAATGGCAGTGCATATATCTGATGTTAGGAAATATTTACCGTTTTTCCAATAAGATCTCCAGCAGAAATACTCATCCGGACCCGGCCTCCATTCATAGGGTACTTCTTCTTTGCCAGACCTTTCAGTTCGCGCGTAGTCTAAAGAAAAACAATTCATGCATGATCAAACTGCAATTCAAAATAACAGTTAATATAGCCTTTAAAGGCATAATATCACAGTTGGTTGGCTGATATGGTTGTTTAGCAGTTTTACCTGAAAATAAATGCATTTGTTTGTCGCTCATAATTCTGCCAGTGTTCGCCAAAGATTGCTTGGAGTTACCTCCCTTAGTGAGAAAACCAGAAGAAATTTGAGATCAGACATATTTTACATGGGTTATACCAGGAAGTGTTTACAGCAATACAAGTTTACCTATCTTACAGCGGTAAAACGATATTTGGAGGTACAATAGCGATTATGTGTATGCTAAGAGCATGTACTTTGCATTTTTAACTCCAATTATGTCCAAAACAACAACTTAATTGGTGTCAGACTGTGATATTATGCCTTTAAGGATCATACCGACAGTGGTATAACTCGTCGCTTAAACTTAGTTTAGCCTAAACTGTGGTAGAACTACGTTTGTGCATACCGACCCCGGGGTATAGACAAAACAGTTCCGTTTATATCTACCCGGTATAGACAGTGGGAGCAGGGTGTTAAATTGGGTAATCAGTCAACTGAATGACAGGTATATGCACATTATTTACTAATTATACCCTTTCAACATCTGTTATGATATTTTATTAGTATATATTTGTCCGGACAAATAATTGATATTGAAGATACTCGACTCTTGCACAGAAATATGCAGCCAATCCTTCTACTTTCGTTGAACATGGAACTGAAGACGCAGCAGATTGTGTAGGCCTACTTAGTCTTTGCGAGCTCGTTCGATCGAACGTAGTATAAATAATCGGATGCCCTCATGATCAAGAGCCATGGTAACCTTTCATAAAGCAGTACATGCTATCGGAAAAGAGCATCGGTGCCCTCACAATCAAGAGCTATCTAGTATATTTTCACAAAGCTCTCTTCGTTACCTGCTATCGGCAATGAGAGCGTTATGGTCTCTTAGGGTAAAAGAGAGCTTCTATAGTTTGGCATGAAATGCCCTTCTGCATAAAATAATACTTAGTAAAAATATTTGGTGATCGTTACATAAACATATTTTTGTATTACCTGTTCAATAATTTTATTTTTTTAATTTTGGTTAGGTAGAATGAAATTAGAAAATGGAGTTTTTTTTGTTTTCATTCCATGAAGTATTTACCGAGATAATCTACGAAATAGGGCGGTCAATGCATTTCATGCCAAACCTATAATACACTACACTATACTATTAGGGCTGTATACCTTTAGGATTTTTACGATACCGATACTTGAAAACGATACCGATACTATGATGAGAAAACATTGAAAGAGAGATGGAGGGAAAAAAATAGCAATGATAAAATAATGAAGAAGTATTTTTCTTTGAAAGCAAAAAATACCATTCCCTGAAATAAGCTGAAACTGTTGACATGTACAGGCCTCCTGCCTGACGTGGGGGACTCAGTGTAGTGTGACTATAACTGTCTTATACTAGTGGAACTTTACAGCCTACACATTTTCTGGAAATATTGATTTAGTACTGAGATGATGAAAATAATAAAATAGTTCAGACAACTTCTTTACAAAAAATTCACACAAAACAATCGATGAATTGGCTATTAATTGAGAGAATGCATGCCAACTAATCTCACCTTTGCCTTTAATAAACC
>JAVCKZ010084123.1:0-12376 GCA_034780755.1 Lepetodrilus elevatus
ACACTCTCAGTACACAATCAGTACAGTATCAGTACACTGTCAGTACACCATCAGTACATAATCAGTAGATCATCAGTACACTGTCAGTACACTGTCAGTACACCATCAGTACATCATCAGTACACTGTCAGTACACCATCAGTACATCATCAGTACACTGTCAGTACATCATTAGTACACTGTCAGTACACCATCAGTACATCATCAGTACACTGTCAGTACACCATCAGTACATCAGTACACTGTCAGTACACTGTCAGTACATCATCAGTACACTGTCAGTACATCCACATCGTCAGTACACCGTCAGTACACTGTCAGTACATCCACATCATCAGTACACTGGTTGTATTCTGGAGACCTGAGTTAAGCCCGTAAGAACGGACGAAACGTCTCTAAAATGGTTATGATGGTTTACAATAGTATTAAGATGTTTTAGTATTCTGAAGAGTTGTAAGCCAGGTTGTATACACAGCTCTAGCGACGCGTGGTTTGTTGCTAATCAGAGATGCTCGCTCGCTGGTAATTCTGTTCCTGTTTCTTTGCAGTGTCAATCGGCTTCTTTGACGACATCCTCATTCCCCCGGACTCTCTTCAACACCCGTCCAGATTGTATCCTGACTCTCGGATAGTTCTCAGTCATTCAATATGCCTAGCAATGAGATAACTGAATTGGAATTGTTATGTTATACATTATATCACTGTGTTCATGTATTTATGGACATGAGAACCTGCTACAACTATTTTCTGATAATGTAGCTGGGTGTGATATAAGATGCTCCTACTGGTCTCAGTCAGCGAGGTTACCCTTTTATCTTGGTCAGTAAAGTGTTGGCCTCACAATCCAGCAAATCGGGTTCGAATCCCAGGATCAGCATTATTCTGTTACATTAATACTAACAACAGGAAATGAAACCTACATGTACTCATCCAATTGTATTAAAAGAGAACTTCGTTGTTGGCTTTCCTTCCCCATAAACACATCACCTGGTAACAGGCACCCTACTGTGGTGAGAGTGTCGGCTCAGAAAGTGCTAGGTTGATTCCCGGCCGAATTATAACAAAAAAAATGTTAAACCATGGTACTTGTTGCTCCCCTGCTTGGCAGCAGGATATTCTGTGAGCTAGCACCACCAGCAGGTGGAAATCCTTCCTGTACAATCAGGGCATTAATTATATACATATACATTTCAATAATACAATACATATGAGGGAAGAAATCTTGATAGCAGATATAAACGGACTAGTCAGCCTGGTGCCACCAGATTGCGTTGTATTGTTGATGACCTTGACCTTGACCTAGTGACGAGCAGGAGCAGCTGTGGGCGTGGGAGTACCAGATGGAGGACGACGGCAACAAACACGACCTCTTCATGGACATCGGGGAGCAGGTCAGGTCAGTAGGTCAAGGCCAGCACACTTGACACCTGGGGTTCGTTCAAGATCCAATACATATCGCTACATAATACTATGTAGTGCTACAGAAGACGTTCAGCCAGCACATGTAGTAATATGTATTACTACATTTTGTAGGAAAACTTAAAGCATGAAGCGATTGGATCCTGAACGCACTCCTGGTTAAGAGCCGAAACTGATGCTCAGTATTACAACTCTGATATCAAATATCTCATTTTACAGTGTACGTTTTTTTCTGTAGTCTATGTACGTATGTGGGCAATACATTCAGTTAGACCTAACCACTTTACTGACTTGAGCTAGCCTTTCATTAGTTTGAAACACATTAATTTTTGGTTAAAGGTTAAACTGACAAGAATTATATAAGAATTCACCATGACAAACTACATACCTGATTTTACTGAGATTGCCAGATAGACAGAATTAACTCTTGCTCCTGTTAACCATCTCCATGCTAAAGGCAACTGGTGCCTGTACATAAGAGGGTTAAGCCTGGCGGTCTCCTCTGTCCTGTATTTATAAGCTTTCATTTTAATTAACAACACAGGTATTGAACCATGACCAATTAGTGAAATTGAAATTGACATTAATGTTGAAATGACTATTGATATTTTGACTGAGTTAGTGGGTTTTACATTGTTGTGCTATTTACTAACACTGCTGGCTGGCTGTACTGAGCGCTATGCTGTGTACACAATGCTAATCAGCCTCAGTGCTCATATCATGGTATTACTAGTATGCAGCATTTGCCGCAAGCCTTGTTTGAAGCATTCATACAATCACAGCTATATGTCGGGATACTCTCAGATTGGTCATTTCAGCCTTCTTGCTGTGGTCGTGCCTTGTCTCTATTTCTTAATATTTAGAATTTCAACTGTTTCAATAAGTACCCCAAAATAAGATTAGGTCGGATAAGTCATGCCAATGAAATGTTCAGATTATGATACACAATAAATATACAAAACGGCATAATGAGCTTTAGTTAATGACACTGTCTTGTTCTCATCTGTGATAGTGTCTTCAACGCCATTAAAACAAAAATCAATTTTTCTTACTAAATATTTCATGCAGTATATTCCTAATGGTACTTTTTTTTTTATATATCTGCTAACACTATCTTATTTAGACCTGTTAGAAATGGAAACATGTTTACTATATCATAAATGCTAACATGTCATAAATCCAAAGGTTTTTGGTAGTTCTTGTCATTTGTAATAGTCAATATTATATGTCTTGCATTCAAAATTCAAATGACAATTTATGTCCTACAAGTGTTCTCTTTCAGTGATTACACTTTTGTCTTTTTTTTGGACAGAATATTGATAAATTATTGCAAGATTGAACCAGTATACAACTCCAGAACCAGCATGTCGTCATTCATTGTATGTTGTTGATAACTTTGATGACACAGTAAACACTCAAAATCTTGTGGATTATTCTCTGAATGTATTCCATGCTAATACAGTATTACAACAGCACTTTGTGTGTGTGTGTGTGTGTGTGTGTGTGTGTGCATGCATGTGTCTGCATATGTGTGTGTGTGTGTGCGCATGCATATGCGTGTGTGTGTGTGTGTGCATGCGTGTGTCTGCATATGTGTGTGTGTGTGCGCGTGCGTGTGTGCATATACTTGCACCCAACTATGTTTCAGCTGGTTGTACTGAAGTACAGGAGGTACATATGTCAGAATTAGACAATAAATAGACATGACATTTCAACACAAATTTGGCAACTAAATAATCCAATTTCCAGTAATGTATATAATTACATTAATTCCTGAATGTTTCTTCAGATTTATGTTGACCTTCGTAGTCCGGGTTAGACAAGTAGGAGGCATAGAACAGTAGCTATGCAGATCAATGCTGGATCTATGAAATGAAGAAGTTATTACTGGGACAATACATAATTCATTACAGCCAAAGCCGAGGAAGTTGTGTGATCTCTGACAGATCTACCAGCAATGTTGTCATCAGAAGCCAACCTCCTCCTACAGGCATTGTTACCTGTGGGTCACGCTGACCTCCGTGACAATGTGAGGACAGGCCGCTATTGTGACACGTTATTGGATTTCCTGACTGATCTGTAATGTGTGTCTGTGTGCACAGAACAAGTAGAATATGTCCGGAGGTTATCTGATGTAATGATGACCTATACGGTAACCTGCTACTGTAGTTACGTGAGGTCCGCCTCATCATTGCAAGACAGTAACAACATTGTCATCAACTCTACAGTTACGTGCCACAAGCCATGCACCACAAGCCATGCACCACACCACAAGCCATGCACCACAAGCCATGCACCACACCACAAGCCATGCACCACACCACAAGCCATGCACCACACCACAAGCCATGCACCACAAGCTATGCACCACACCACAAGCCATGCACCGCACCACACCACAAGCCATGCACTGCAGCAGTTCCATGGCTATTGCATCACCACCAACAATTTACAACTTAATTTGTAGTCATTATGTAGTATTTTATGTGTTGAATACAATGTCATGATTGTTACCCAGTAGTGTTGTTTCATTTTACTGAATGAGAAGCAACATTACCAACTCGTATCGGGTTAAATGTCCGGGCTATCAGTGTAGGAGTAATATAAGTGATCAGAAAGTTCATGGTACCCTATTTTTTAGGCCAGATGCTGAAAATTATTTGTTTAGGTTGATTTTGTATTTCCATCTCCATAGTCTTAGGCCGGCATAGTTCATCCATTTAATTTCCATTGGTAGTCTCTTTCTTGATACCATTCAAACAGAGCAGATGTGATATGCTATGTTTATTCAGGATTGTTAGTGTCGGATATATTTTATCTTTCAAAGCTCTACTTATGGTTTGTGCATTGGTTACCTACATTGTACAAGTATTTTCTGTATCCTGTGACAGATTTATTCCTGGTTAAACCAAGTTACCTATCTTCACACCGGGTCAATGTTCCTATTTCTGTGTTTTCTGTGTATTTGTAAAGTATGGCGTATATATTCAGGGGCAGATAACCCCACATTGATCATGATGGCAAAGATGTGCATAAACACAATTTGTTTAAACGAGCGTCTAGCAGAACAGGAAGTAGTAAAGTTAATCCCACGTAGAAGGTTGTAGTTTACGTCTGTGAGGGAGTTATTCTTGAGATGCTGATCTAGGCAGTGGGAAGCCCACCGATGTAACAGTGTTTAGTGGCTAATTATCCACGTGAATTATTGAGCCAGAAGCATTCTTAGTATCCATGATATTTCTTGACATTTGTTTTGTTTGTGATTGCTTTTGTATAATGATGATTTATGTGTGCGTCTGTGTGGTAATAATGGAGATTGATATTGTATTAATTCTGTGGCACGTGACACTGTTACCATGGTTACTTCTGTGGCTGTCATGTGATGCTTGTCAAGCAACTTCCACCTAAATGTAGTAAAAAATATTCTAGTCGTATTTTGTTTTAAATAAGAAACTTTTCATGAAACAGATCTATATATTTGCTTTGCATAGTTGAAATGGGATTTTTTATTTTTTTATGTATACTGGTAGTTACAATACTATGATTTGAATACTTAACTTTTACACTTGTGAACAATTTTTCCTTGTTAGCCAGCTTGACAGGTTGAATCAACAGGAATGAAAAGAAATTGTGGAATTCTATTAATGTTTGCAACATGTTGGAAATAGGTCAGTGGTTCTTTAAAGCAATTAACATGATTAATGTAAAACAAACTGGGTTATCTTTTCCTGGCCATGTGTCCAATAACATGTTGTTAGATTTACTTAAAGAATCCTACACTGTCAGATGCACTGAGAGATGAACATGAACCTAGCTGCTACCACTAGTTCTAGGCACAGTACAGACTGGCTTCTGTATGATGAATATAAAGAAGAGCCGAGTATGTCCCACATATGCTGGGCATATGGCCGTGGACGGTGCATTTTTTCTGGAAATTTAGCTTAATTTGTAAGATTGGATTGTATCTGTCAGCACAGGATCTGTTCAGTGGTCCAGGCAACAGGTGGCAGACATCAGCCACAGATACCGGGCGGCTAGACACCGTGGTGTTTACAGCTTGATAAATCATTGCAGTGGATGTCATGAGGACCAGGATAAGCACTGACTTTACTGCTGGTAATGATGTGTTTCTAATACGCCACCAGTTCTAGGACATGCTTCAGTGAGCTTTATCACTCAATCAGTGTGTATCACGTGATATCGCTGTGGTAATTATGATGGGTTAGCACTGGTGGCATAATGTCCTGCCTGTACACAGACTGTCTAATTCTTTGAGATTGCCTTCAGGTTTCCTGCACATGGGTTGAAGTGTGGGTGTGGATGTGGGTGTGAGTGTGCGTGTGGGTGTGAGTGTGGGTGTGAACTTAATTGTCAGATAAACAATGATTTTTAAGAGACATCTTGGTAATCAAGAATAAAATTAGCCAATCATGTAAAATAATAAATCCCTTGCCAGATTATGCGTTATATAACATGTATAATGCATCCACCAATCTGATTATAGCAAGGGTGAGAGGATGATGGAAACAAATGAAAAACTAAAATGTTTTCTTCCTATCTCTGCAAGTATGTGTAATAGACTTTCCCTTTGGGAAACACAGACTCAAATAATGGGGGGAAAATATTCAAAGAATAATTAATTTCTGACAATAATGTTCACATGTAAGGAAGCCCATATGGTACTTTCTTCATGTCAATGTTTACTACCGGTAGTTTCAACTTACACAGGTACTATTATTCAGAGATAAACTAATTCTAACACTGAATCATTGACCTTTTAGCATATCAATATTTTATATCTCATATATACACCAATGCTGAACTTAGCTGACATTTCATTCACTACTGGTTGCGACCATGTAAAAAGTAATATTTGCCATAAGTTGGTGAGACCATAATTGCTTTATATTTAAATTATTGCTATGTTGTCTGTACGATGGCACCGGCCACTAAGACTTGCCCACATTCTGTGATCGCCTCCAGGTGACGGTATAGCAGCAGAGGCAGGTGAATCTACGTGTAATTATCTACTGCCGTAATTTGGATAATTGGAGTTAACTGTGGTATTGCTGGCATCTGCTCTCTAACTCTCACAGCCGGGCATATCTGTAATACTTCCTGCTGAAGTAGCCTCTTGTTACCTCCATACTTCCTGCTGAAGTAGCCACCATACTTCCTGCTGAAGTAGCCTCTTGTTACCACCATACTTCATGCTGAAGTAGCCTCTTGTTACCACCATACTTCCTGCTGAAGTAGCCTCTTGTTACCACCATACATCCTGCTGAAGTAGCCTCTTGTTACCACCATACCTCCTGCTGAAGTAGCCTCTTGTTACCACCATACTTCCTGCTGAAGTAGCCTCTTGTTACCATCATACTTCCTGCTGAAGTAGCCTCTTGTTACCATCATACTTCCTGCTGAAGTAGCCTCTTGTTACCACCATACTCCCTGCTGAAGTAGCCTCTTGTTACCACCATACTTCCTGCTGAAGTAGTCTCTCATTATCACCATACTTCCTGCTGAAGTAGCCTCTTGTTACCCTCTTGTTACCTCCATACTTCCTTCTGATCGAAGTAGCCTACTGTCACCATAATTCTTCCTCTCACCATTTACTTTATGTATCGTAACATTCTCTTCCTAGTTTGGTAAGCATCAATAACATGCCAGGATATTGGTTATCTGATAGAGGATGTTGGTTATCTGATAGAGGATGTTGGTTATCTGAGAGGATGTTGGTTATCTGATAGAGGATGTTGGTTATCTGATAGAGGATGTTGGTTATCTGAGGTTGGTTATCTGATAGAGGATGTTGGTTATCTGATAGAGGATGTTGGTTATCTGATAGAGGATGTTGGTTATCTGATACTGTTTTCATCTGAGTGTTCTGTGATATGTAGAATATAGTGTTGGCATTAGGTGAGACATTACGATGTCATCTACATTACATGACATTACACTTAGCCGTCACACGCACTGTTTGTTATCGTGGGCTATGCCAGTTATTTTCACTCATTTATGACAAGAACTAAATTGGATTAAACTTCCAAAGTTGTAAATAACAGTTGAGTATGTTAAAGGACTAGAATATTAATACACCTTGGGTTTTTTCTTAGTGAACTGAGCTACATAGTGGTTGAACCTTAGTTAGTGTACTTAGTTGATGTTTAGTAGCAGAAGTTATAATACAGTACTAGTTATTGGAATCAGTTGTAGCACCAGTAATAGCACAAGTATAAGTCATACATAACACCAGTTATTGCACTAGTGTTACTTGTACAGGTTGTCATTGAAGTTATTTATGCTACCAATTATAGTTATTGGACAAGTACAATTTCTTACATGCAAGTCACAGTCCAGGTTACAAAGGAATAGTTAGTACAAGTTCTGGGATATAAGCCGTATAGTAAGTCCTAATACTCCTAATACTGTCAGCTTGTTCTGTTCCAGGTTCAGGATCGTAGATGAGATATTTGTTGACACGACTCCCACAGGTCCTGACGGAGCATCTGAACAAACGACCCCTGACCTGTCTGGAGTTGACCCTGAGGCCAAGAAATCTCCATACTCCCTCACCGTAAGTAAGAACACCAGAGTATGAATTTATGCTCAAGCTCAGATTTTATGAACAAAAGTTTGAGTTGAGCATGAAATTGTACTCAGAAAAATTTCCTAATCTCGGGGCCAGCCATCATGTCAGTCACCACATTGTTGGTCATCTTTGTTGTCATCATTATTATCATCGTTGAAGTAATTGCTATATTATTCAATGTAAAATTATTCAATAATTTAGTTTAATGGTTTTCATTGCTTCAGGCTTCTATCAGTGAATCTGGTCTGGGGCTGCTGTCTTGGTGGAATTCCTGACCGTGGCCAGAGCTGACTGCAATTGGGCAGAACTCCTGAGAACGTCTGGCCAGAGCTGACTGACTGTTTGTAGGCAGAATGACCATCTGCAAGAACTGACTGCAATAGGGCAGAACTCCTGAGAATGTCTGGCCAGAGCTGACTGCGTGGATGGAATTCCTGGCTATATGTGCCAGAACTGACAGAATTTGGGCAGAACTCACGAGGATGTGTGTGGCCAGAACTGACGATTAGTATGTCTGGGTTTGGATGGTGTGTCTGTGTGTCTGTGTGTGTGTGTCTGTGTGTATGTGTGAGAGAGAGTATGTGTGTTTCTGTATATCTGTATGTATGTATGTGTCCAGAAGAGTGACAATGTCCGTGTGTATGGAACACTGTCCGTATGCATGGAACACCACGTATAATCTATGGATTGATGGTCGGCTGACAATCTGTGAAACTGAATGTGATCTGTACTATTTGCTATGACGCCTGTGCAGACCTCCACAACAGCAGCTGTCAGACTACAGTAACATAGGACTGACGAGCAAGCCATGGCCACAATGCAATGTCTGGAAATATTACAGACCTTCATGTTTAATCTGATCAGCAGAACGTGGTGCAGCCACAGGCAGAGCTACCTGCAGAGCCAGTCACGTGGGCAGTAATACCAGAGTACTGTCTGTATGCAGTAATACAAGAGTACACTGTCTGCATGCAGTTCTATAACAGTACACTGTCTGCATGCAGTAATACAAGAGTACTCTGTCTGCATGCAGTTCTATAACAGTACACTGTCTGCAGCGATTTGTTACTATCTGACTGTTTCATCAAATTCATGAAAACATTAAAATATCATCTTTTTAATCATTTTACAAATTATTATTTTTAAATTGTGGTTTAGAACTGATTTCAAGATTCTTTCACTTCCATCACGCCTTGTCAGTTTATTGCTGGCAGGAGGAAACCCACAACATCTGTAGCGCTGAATGTTGCAGTATACTTGCAAGCACTGGCTGGTACTGACAGACCTCTCTACAGCCAAATTATTCTCCATTTGGTTACAGACTACAATTACATTCCCAGATATATTATGTTTTAAAACATACTGGATGAGATTATTATAGGAATATTCTTTGATAACCATATTCGAAGATTCCCTGCATTATGTTCTCCAGATAACAAATCCAACTAAAGGCAGGTTGGATGATTAAAAGCACAGCACAGGTACATACAACTACAATAGTACAAAGGCTAGGAACTAATACCACAAAGGCATTTAGATAAAAGCACAAAGGCCTTTGATATTTGCCAATAACTCCAGGGAGCGCTGTCTAAACAGGCCGACATGCTGATGACATGGCCGTCTTCAGACAGATCCGACTTCCCATACCATCTCGTAGGATCACTTCAAGGACAGAATACCAGTGTATTCAACATGCATCGTCCAGCATAGCAGGAAGTATTACACATGCTGTAGAGATCTTGGAGATGTTGACACATGATATTTACTAAAGGTCAAACACTCCAGCTTAAATGTGAAATGGCAGCGTAATTCTGTATTATCCATAACATTGCACTTTGCTGATGACATTGCGCATTAAGTAACGGTGGCCAAATGTATTTAATTAGGGCGGTAAATAAAGCCGAGAGTAGATGAGGACATATTGAAGTCATCACTGCTTGTTGCCAGCCAGTACGTCATGGCAGAGTGGGTGTGTATAGCCTACACGTGTGTTGATCTGCCAGTCCACTGTGTGACGTACTGCAGACAGTGTGAACAGTTAGGTCCAACAGACAACATGTACAAGTCCACGGTGTGACGTATTGCAGACAGTGTGAACAGTTAGGTCCAACAGACACCATGTACAAGTCCACTGTGTGACGTACTGCAGACAGTGTGAACAGTTAGGTCCAACAGGCACCGCCACCAAAAACATCAGATCACAGCTACTTTCTTTTCACACAGCTCAGATCTCTGATTGCTAGCTATGATATGGAGATTTCTTATAGACTTACCAAGCAAACAGATCTAGATCTGGCAATGTCTTCTATTTTTTTTTTGTAATCGCCAGAATTGTAACATTTTTTCGTACCTCAATTCTCACAGAATCAAACTTGCCACAGAAAGCACATCGGTCTGGAGTGCACATGCACTAAACATCACAGCCGCCCAGAGCACAGCTTTTCAAATAACCAGTTTCAAACTGTTCTCATCTCATTTATTATACATGGTCCCAAGGAGCTTAAAGATAACAAACGTAATTGTTTCAGTCTAAACCCCGACATCTGTGACACCTGCCCATGTGCCGCTCTACAAGAACAGAGCCACCCATACTTAACCTGTTACTGGCCTAGGCCTACATATATAGAGGATATTACTACATGTATCTAGTTTACCATGCGGCTATACCAATAATAAGTATACATCGTAGCTAGTACAAACGCTCTTTAGAATAATCTACCAGTAGTGCTTTATGAAGAGGAAAGCCCCACACAGAGCAGATCTTGGAGGATTCTTCTTTAGAATGAGTGACGGTTCTATTCCAGATGTTTTTTTTCTGAAATCACAAAAGTGTTACAGTATATATACTACACATTTTGAGAGTGACGGTTCTATTCCAGATGTTTTCTTTGAAATCACAAAAATAATATTATGCTTGTTTTGATTGAAAATAACGTAGCTATACGTTCCATATCTCGTAAAATATGAAGAAATGGAAGTCCATCAAAGGTTTTAATAAATATTTGATGTATGTTCTTGAAAACAAAAGGTCAAATGATAACGTCGGTGACAGGCGTGTATCTGCTTATACCAGTCTTACTATTGCTGAATGAAGACAACCAGGCATGTATCTGCTTATACCAGTCGTACTATTGCTGAATGAAGACAACCAGGCATGTATCTGCTTATACCAGTCTTACTATTGCTGAATGAAGACAACCCTAGCTCTGCAGATTACATGACCAACACAGCCACATTCAATCTAATAAACCGTGCTATATGCAGAATACAATAAGTTATTCAGACGTAATTAATATACGCATTCTGTAGGCCTATTAAATGAAACTACTAATGTATGAAGGGATAGTAGCCTGGGAACAAGTTAAATACAAGACGTGATATTAGAAACTCCTCCTCTGTATAGCATTCCCTGGATTCAATACTTTAAGGCAGTATAACCTGATTTTTAATAATATCAAAATTAGCTTATGACAACAAAGCTACGAAATGGAATTTAGAGATGAACATCTCTAATTGAATGTATTTTACATTAATACATGTAATTGTAGCATTAACATTAATACTATTGGTAAAATACTACCTGTCTTGCTCGCTACCTTGGTCAGTGCATCTAATTCATCAAGTCATAAAATGCTATTTTATTATCACATTTATGACATACTAATACGATCCTATATTTGGCAGATTACTTGGGTCCGATTACTTGTTGATTCGCGTCGGTCCGACTACAGAAAATACAGTCCTGTGTACGGCTAGCATTACATTCAATTATCAATGGCAATTTTCGAATCTGTAAATTTGATTGCATCCTATTAAGCATGCTAATATGATGCAATCAAATTTACAGAATCGAAAATTGACATTGATAATTGAATATTATCAGACAGCTTGATTTCTGTGGATCCCCATTGTTTAGTGCAGGCCTAACCCGCACGACATATCATTTTAGCAATGGTTGCGATATTTATGGAATACTATTAATAATTCGCTAATACGAAATATATCAGCCTATCCTAAGTGATTGAGTGATCTACAAATTATAATCAATTTCTCATTTGAGCACACTTATTTCCCATTACACGTATTTTAGATTTACAGCAAATTTGATTACGCGGGTTTGATTGCATCTAACGAATCCACATAAACTTTTTCCAAGATACCAAATAATGAGCTGATCGTAAAATATGTGTCGAAATATAATACATTTTCAGAGCATTATTTTCGAAGGTTTTAGTAGAGACTCTGAAAGTTCGTTCTTGAAACTTTGGATAGACAATAGCAGCAAGCAAAGCAGGGGCGGATCCAGACTTTCATTTGTATTTATTTATTATTATCATTTCTTTTTGGGGGGGGGGGGGGGGGGGGTTT
>JAVCKZ010084134.1:0-12372 GCA_034780755.1 Lepetodrilus elevatus
ACGTCAACGCTTTCTATTGTGGCGGGAGCCCAGTTACAACTATTGTAGCACTACAAGAGCGTTGTGCAACGACCTCCAGGCACGTAACTCAGAATGTAACTTTAGAGCCTTGTCTAAATTTAAATAATCGAAAATAAAATGAAAATTTACGCCACATTCATCAAGACTGGATCCACCCGTGCACCACAATAACGTGTGACGTTCAAACGAAGCAAGAGCCAAAGTTATTTCAAAACACAAAAATGACGGTTACACAACCAGTGATGTGCGGAAATGTTTGCCGTTTAAAATTACCTGAGGGGCTTTGAAGTCGGTGTTGCATGTACTGAGCAGCGAACGTTTGTTCATGGTGGGGACACAGCCCCTCGAGGCTAAAGGGGAGGTTTCCGGGGAGGTGTGTGTTCCCGGAGTAGCGGAAATGAGGAACTGTCACAAAGAAGGGCACACTGATAGCTACAGCTAGAGGTCGGAGGTCAGAAGAGGAAAGGGAGACAACTATGCGTGTTGTGCCTTTTGTCAGTTAGAGTTGTCTTATCATATTTTTTCAAGATTTCCTGGGAATGTCTGGTACCAGGCGTGTAGCTGCCTATTAGCAGATACGCAGACGCTTCCACATCAATTTAGTAGCTAATGTTATTTTTTTAACAAAACATTTAGAGCATAGTCCAGTGACAGTATTAGAGCTTCCACATTAAAATACCCCTAGCTGCGTGCCTGGGTACATTAGACATGTTTCTTATTCTCAACATCAGAAAGCTGAAGAACATTTTATAATGAATTAAATAAAATTTGCAAATGTTATTAATATATTCATAATTAAATTATTGAATGAAATTTGCAAATGTGATCTTGCTAGAATTGTCCAAAATTATTTTTTCTGACAAAAGGCAAGTACTACACATTATAAAGGACAAATAAATTTTCACAGCAATCTGAAATAAAATAAAAATTTAGCTGCTGAATCTATAGCTCACTTGGTATTTCAACTGGCTGTTTTTATTTTTATTTAAGAAAATCATACAAACAATGTAATTAATTAACATTAAATGATATAGTCACTCTGGAAGACAAAACCTAAAGTTGAAGATGATAACTTCACCATCAGTCTGCTACATGATCCCACAATGTCCATTTCAGACCTATCAGACTACTACATGATCCCACAATATCCATTTCAGACCTATCAGACTACTACATGATCCCACAATGTCCATTTCAGACCTATCAGACTGCTACATGATCCCACAATGTCCATTTCAGACCTATCAGACTGCTACATGATCACACAATGTCCATTTCAGACCTATCAGGCCAAATGGGTTAATAACACTCACAATCATAAGCAATAGTGATGCCAGGTAGTCAAATAGATCAGTTAAATTCAGACAACGAAACTGGATTTCAGTTGTGGTATTTTAATAAATTAAATCTACACCCTGTAAAAATAATTCTATTAAAAAAAAAAATTAAAAAAAATAAATAAATAACCGGGCTATTTTGTATTGGAAGAAAAACAGGTTTAGCGTGTCTATTATAATATAACGATGAATAATAACCATAACCATAATATTATCCAAGATGTAAGAAGAAACAGAATGTGAAATAAAGATTCCCAACTACTGCAGAAAGCTAGTGTGAAAATATAAACATAAAGTCATACAATCACAGTTTGTTGACCTACTAGTATTTCATTTCAAACATATCTTACCTGAAAGTATGTATACATTTTATTTGTCTAAACAATTATATTAGGCAACAAGCTACATTTTCTGCATGTCCCATTAATTTTCAATATTTTCATATTTTTTTCACGATTTTGTATTTTGTATCGTGAGATAAAAAATACAAATATCTCCCTGCTGAATAAAATCAAAGTGTTCTATTTCTGCATGTGATCGGGCAACTTAAGTCGCCTTCAGCAAGGAAGAGGGTTAAATAGTAAAAACCAGTGGGACAGTGGGAAATGTAGCTTGTTGCCTAATATACATACTGTAGACAAATCAAATTTACATACTTTTGTGTAAAATATTTTTGACCATGAGATATCTTTAAAAAAAAGTGATTGTATGTCTGTAACCCTCTCCAAGCTGAAGGCAACCAGAGAAGCCATAAAGAGCTGTACCTGTGCCTAATCCAGCAGGGAGAGGGTTAATACCTTGTGAAAGAGACTAACATAGTGAAAATTTGAAAAGACGTAAAAAATCCATATATAGAAACCAAACACCCAACCACTATATAATTTATTACAATTTTAAGATGGGCATGATGGAAAAGAGTGGACAAACTATTTAGAAAAATGAGAAAGACAGCGAACGTTCTGTATTCAATTCTCCTATGTATACTAGTATATAAAAGTATTTTAGGTTAAACTATTTCTATTGTTTTCTTAAAAAAGCTAAATAAATAATGGATTTCCAAAACTTTGAAAAGTTAAAAAACGTAAAAAAAAATAAAAAAAAATAAATTGTAGATTAACTTCAATGTATTACATTTTTATCTCATATTTATAAAACAGTAAATTGTGTAAAGAGAGAGAAAGAAAAGAAGACACACAACTGCTCTACCATACTAGGCAAGGAGAAAATCGAATTTTATATGAACATAATAAATAAAAATAATAACTTCTCCAGGATAATACCTCTTTCTGGATCCAGTTTCACAAACACTGTTAGCGATAAATAGTGAAATGCCAAAATTAAACACTGACACACGAATAAAATAATCCAATACATGTATTAAATTATTAAATGAAAGAATTTCTTGTGTGTGCTGGTTACTCAGGCATTGGTAGAGAGCAATTCAGTGTAAAACAAAACAGCAGTTTAGGCATAACATCTGGTAGTTAATACAATTACCGTATTCGACGTATTAAATGCCCTGCTCCAATAAACATATTTATAATTTTTATTTTTTATTTGTTTTTTTTTCCAATATTTTTTTCCAAGGGAGTTAATGCTGGAATTTGGGAGATTCTTTCCAAAGACTACTGTTTGTGATCCAGGAAGTTTTTCTGATATAAATATTGTTTAAAAAAAAAGAAATAATAATAATTTTTTATTTAAATTTTCTTATTTTTTTCATACTTTAATAAACGCCCCCCCAGTCAATTTTCTTAATGCCCTGAGCATTTAATACGTCAAATACGGTATCCATTGTTCAAATTCAAGTACTTTATTGGACATATTATCATTGTGAGGCATGTGGGTTAAAGTGCCTTGTTCAAACACACAAACAATACAGAACACTACTGGTAAGTACTATTAGATGACCATAAACATCATATTGAATTAATATAATAAATCATATTTTTTTATATTCTTTGACATATTTGTCACATGTTATGTTATCTGAAAGAAATTTAATTTGACCTACTCTATGTTTTTATCTATGTGAAAAATTTCAAAGTGTTAGATCGACTGAGATGTACTGTTAGATAAATTTCTCACATTATTTTAGTGACATAATGATAATGTTTCCAGTGGGAGAGAACCCCAAATAATGTACTACAGTAAGACTCGTAAGTTATGGCTATGAATACAGACATACAAAGGGAGATAACTGTACATTGGTCATACAGACAGCATCAAAATCTTTCTTCATGTGAAACTGTTCTCCAATGTGTAGAAGATACTGCAAAACTGCTGGATGGAATTCGAACTCGAGCCATCAAGTTTGTAGTTCGACACTCTACCAACTGTGCTATCATATACTTGTTAGAACTAGCCACTATAGAATGGAATTAACACAAACCAATGGTATTGCCCATCATTGCAGGTTTGTATTGCGTTTCAGAAATTATTTTCTACCCGAATTCTATTGTATCTGGTGTTAATTTAATGTACAGTGTAGTTAACCCTCTCCCTGCTGGATTAGGCACAGACATTGCTCTTTAGGGCACCTCCTGTTGCCTCCAGCATGGAGAGGGTTAAAACTTCCTCTTGAGGAGTTATGCACCATTTTATGTTCACAAGATCAGTGTCTTCACTACTAACAAGGAAAAAGTGGTAATATTGTAAATGAATATATTAAAAGTGCTAAATCTTTGTGAATTAAATGATTTTGTAAGGTTAATATGAGAAATTATGAGTGAGTGAATTATTGTTTTATGTCACAGAAGAAATCTTTCACCCATACGTGATGATAAATTATGCTATAGATTTAGTAATTTAGAGACTACATTGTGTATGATAAAATCAACTAAAGTTTTGAAATTACGGTATCATTCTAGTTTCGAATCAGTATTTCTAAGTGTAATGTGTAAATAATGTGCCAAGAAAAATGTTAAATTGAAATTGAAGAGTTTTTAATTTTCTCAAAAGCAGCATATATTTATAATATGATCATTATCATTCATTGTCTATATTTATGTACAGTGGTCTTTACATTTTCATTTGATAATTGGTCAATTCATAATTAAATAAAATAAAAATAAAATCATTAATAAATGACAATGTTATAACCATAGATCGCAGAAATTCAACCACTGTATTATACTAATTTAACTTATTAATCGTCAGAAATCGACATTTTGTGATAATTTTTGTGTCGTGTTATTTTGTTAAAGTTTTGCGTTAATTTTGGTGTTGTGTTATATTGTTAAAGTTTTGTAACAATTTTGGTGTGTTGTTATTTTGTTAAAGTTATGTGATAATTTTGGTGTGTTGTAATTTTGTTAAAGTTTTGTGATAATGTTTAGAAATCAACATTTTGTGATAATTTTGGTGTTGTGTTGTTAGTTTTGTGATAATTTTAGTGTGTTGTTATTTTGTTAAAGTTTTGCGTTAATATTGGTGTGTTATATTGTTAAAGTTTTATGATAATTTTGGTGTTGTGTTATTTTGTTATAAAGTTTTGCGATAATTTTGGTGTTGTGTTATTTTGTTAAAGTTTTGATAATTTTGGTGTTGTGTTATTTTGTTAAAGTTTTGTGACAATTTTGGTGTTGTTATTTTGTTAAAGTTTTGTGATAATTTTGGTGTGTTGTTATTTTGTTAAAGTGTTGGTGTGTTGTTACTTTGTTAAAGTTTTGTGATAATGTTGGTGTTGCGTTATTTCGTTAAAGTGTTGGTGTGTTGTTATTTTGTTAAAGTTTTGTTATATGCACATTGCTCTCACAGACAGAGTTAAGCTGTTGATTGACAGACCGTACATGTCAGACATGTGACATACGACAGTTACCCGTGTACATTTCGGCACAAGGCAAGGAAGAGACCTGAGGTTGTTTATTACTGTTAAGATCATTTTCAAAATCTGAAAAAATAAGGCACATTTCTAAAAAAAAAGTCATGTCAAAGACAGGAAACCTTGAAATGTCTCCTAATCTTTGATTTTATAAAAATAATAAATTATTGAATGAAAAAGTAAAAGTAAATTAAACAAATTAAAATCTAATATTATTTAATTTATATTGTTGAGAAAATAAAAGTTTTATTTGCAATAGGGTCTATGTTATTGGATTTATATAAGTATTTTTTTAAAATAATAAAAAAAAAAATATATATAAATACCCCACAGAGTGTTGAGAATGACAAATAAGTGTATATTGATCATTCACTAGGAAAATAGTATCTATGCATTACTATGTAGCACTAGCAGCATGCTTGAAGCTATACACCTTACCTTATACTATTAACAAGCCTCAAATAAATTTCATAGCATGAACAAATCTTAAAGGTACATTCCTATAATTCAATAGCTTGCTAGACTCTACACAACAAAATTAAATAAATAGAAAATACATGGAATATGACAACAACTATTGCAAGGATACAAAACACAACACAGGGCATAAATAAAAAATAAATAAAACATAATCACATACTAAATCATACAATAATAGAAATATTCTCATGTGGAACCCTATGGAAGGTTGTAATGGTGAGCAAGGAGAAGACAACTCTACCTGGATCGTTCATGAGTGGAATTCCGTTCCGTAGGTATGCAGCTGTCAGTGCTTCCAGATAATCGGTCTGCAAGGGGAGATAACCATAATATACATAACTTAAAGCGATACTATTCGATTAGAAAGTAATTTATAATTTTTGTATTTTTTTTTACTTGTTGGTTAAGTCACACAATTACTGCTGAAAAAGTATCTTGAAACCTCTAAATGTTGAAACAATGTTGAGAGATTTCTCTGAAGTCAAAGCTTATTAAAGCAGGATAATAATAATATTAATTATTAAGTTTTGTATAACAATGCTAATCTTGTTTGTGAGAATTGTACAAGTACAGAATGTACTAATATTTTTAAGATCAACATTCAATAATGATAATATATAAAAATTAGTTGGATTACTACTAACAACTGTGAAAGATTTATTGATTGAATTAATGCTTTACGTCGCTGCGGGAATATTGCACCCATAGGCAGTGACAACTGTGAAAGACAACAACAAAATGCTTCGTAAACAATAAACCTTAAAAGAAATCAATGTACACATAACGACATTATAAAACAATATTTGACAAACGAATAACGACGAAATTTACTTTTAAATGGCAGCGATGCTTTATGTATCATATATATTATGACATACTTTGTCAGGGCTCAAAGTAGTATGTGTCACACCTTGTTCTCACACAAATACCTATTCAAAATATTACCCTAGAGCAAATAAGCAAGTCTAGATTACTGGAGAACAAGAAATAAATGTGTATATGGAGAACATGATATACTTTACGACTAAGCATCGATTATTTAGAAGCATAATTTTGAGATCGAACACAATCATGTTACCATAGATATGATTATCACAAAGGTGACATATACAGAGAACATTTACAGGCCAACAATACCGAGATAATAAAATTAAAATAATAAGTGCGAACTGACATATTAATCATAAGAGAATAGAATAGAAAATAATGAATAAGCAATAAATGTATATTGACAATTGGTGTTATAAAAGCATAAATCGAGAATTGGATTTAAAAAAAATACCTTGATACTTATACAGTGCTTCCTCTATATAACATTGAGTGAGATTCATGATATTATATGTCCCCCGTGTTATAGCAAGCACTTATAAATTGACCATAGATAAAACAAATTCCCATAATATTCAAAGAAGAGGTTAAAAAAAGTGCTTTAAAAAAGCGATCACATAAAACAAAGTTCTGGAATGAAGAGATCTTGTTTGAGGTTATGTGACATATGTAAGCAGTACATAAAATAGAAATACTCGTCACAGTTGTAATGGTGTTAGTAACATAATAAACCCCAGAGGAGATTGTACGGTTGAGATAACAGTACATTTATTTTTTAAAATGTGATCTTGAGATATTTTAAACATGTAAGAATACCTCACTGACCTATTTTTTCATATCGACCTCATTTCAGACATAATTTTTTTTTATTGCAATCCTGGGGCTCATTCCACATAACAATCGTAACGTTACGAGAGTCGTAACTCCTGTATGCTAGAATGGAGTTACTAAGGAGATACGACTCGCGTAACACTGCGATCGTTCTGTGGAATGGGCCCCATGTTCCACAAAATGGTTACAACACCACAAGAATCTTAAAGTCATCTTCGAGGCCATACTACAATCATTCTATGAGATGGTACCCAAATCCACGAGTACAAGATTTTGTGACATTCAAATCTCAAGTGTCCTTGACCTAGATGCATGACCTACTTACTTTAAAGTTCAAATTAACTTCAGAAATAAGTGAACAAATTAATCGGAGCTAATTAACTGGATAATAACCTAATACTAGTAATCTGTTAACGGTTCTTGAAGAAATAATTTAAAAAAATAATTAATTACAATATATGCCATGACCTTGACCTCTGACATTAATCCATGTATAGCTCTTCCTTATATGGCAACAATAACGTTCACAGACACCATTTACTGCTGACAGAACATGAAAAATATCTGTGCACGGTAAAAGCAAGAGGAAACTATTGTGCATGCAGTGATGAATACATGTATACATTGAGGTGCATGCTATTTAACCTTCTTTCTGCTGGAGGCATTTCAACATGCCATGCTGAGAAATAATTCTGATTAAGCCAGCAGGCAGAGGGTTAAATGTAGCAATATGGAATATGCTGAGAAACTTAAAAATATAGACGAACATTCAACAGTTTTGTGAATGCGTCGCTAAATAGAACTAATATAAGAATAATATCTGTATTCTGAAACAAACATGCTACATATCTAGCTTGACAGGGATACATATAATAGTTCCAGGAGTAAGGCAAAAACATTGAACTTGTCTCAAAACAGAAATATGAGTGAAAATAGAAAATTGTGAGTAAAAAAGAATCTGTATCATCACATTTTGTTTATAGGTAGAATGTACAATTTTGGAACTCAGTTGTCAACCATCTAATTTTTATGTTATATTAATTGTGCAAATAATTTTACAATTATTAACTGAGTGACTTTAAAAATGTCATAATTTCTGATCAAAGTTAAAAACAAATTAAATATGAATAAAAAAAATTCAATTTGCAAAAATCTTGCACTTTAAAAATATTAATCCATACTTGAATTAATTAATTGAATTAAAGAAAAACATGTTATGAATTACCAGTAATAATTAATTAAAAAAAGAAGAGATATGGCAGTTGAGACAAGTCTTTATGAATTAAAAATTAATTTTAATTAAAAAAAAGAAGAGATATGGCAGTTGAGACAAGTCTTTATATGGCAGTTGAGCCAAGTCTTTATGAATTAAAAATTAATTTTAAATGTTACGAGACTTGAATTAAATCATTATTTTTTTTTAAATGATGAGACGAAGTAGTTGAGACAAGTCTAATGTTATGCCTCGTACCCTTGTACACATGGTTAGTAGATCTCACCTCGTCCTGCGCTAGTGTGATACTAACTCGTGATGCCGCACTCAAGGCCTGTTGCATGTCAAACAGTGTCATTCACTCACTGTGTACACAGACTAACTACAAACTACAGTGCTCCCTCGATATAACGCTGAAGTTGGGGTCCATGACATGCCACCCGCGTTATGATACCCGCGTTATATCATCAAATATAATTGGAGAAATTTATTTTAATTTATTTTATTTTATTTTATTTTTTAAATGGGGTCCACGTGTATCCGATTCCGCGGTGCATCGAAGGCCGTTATATCGAGGGAGGACTTTACTATCAGTTTTTATTCTACAGTATAATTTTAAGTCATAATGCTCTACGAAATCTACTCGTTTACTGTTGCTATGCCGAAGAGTTTGAAATTAGAGAAATTTCATTTGTAGTTTGCTAATGCAAAGGTTCAAAGGTTATTTTAAATTTATTGATATTAGTAATATTACAAATGCAGTTGTTTAAAAGTTGATGAGATATTTTTGTTGTTTTGCATTAGCAAACTTGGGAAAAGATCAACGATCAACATGCAATTCTGTTAAAAAATATGTTATTGTTGTTCTAGTCATTTTCCTATTCCACATGTAGACTCTGCATCAATTATGAAAATTAGAATACAGTACTTGTAATTTTTTTTTTCAAAATATTTTTGGCATATATATTAAACAATACATTGTATTTTCTCAAAGTGATCCTGGAAAATTCCAACATAAATATAAATAAGTTGAAATAAGTTGTAATCCCGGTAGCTTCTCAAACTTGTAGTGACACGAGGCCCCAAGATTACGAAACTTTTTGAGTGTACGATTTCATGCTCATGCTCACAATTTATATGGAGATTTGTGAACAAAACTTTGAGTTGAGCATGAAATCGTACACCCAGAAGTATTGTAATCTCAGGGTTGCGTTCAGGTTGCACTACATTTCACTACATATTCATACACTGCACTACACTAATTACTATTCTACAGATGTTACATGTAGTGGTTGACTGAACAGGTCCGAAGCAAAATGGCAGCAAATTGAGTTATGCATACATGCCGTCATTTCAATGCCATACTTCGGGATTTCTTACATACTACATGGTCCAGGCCCAGAGATTACGAAACTTTTCTGAGTACGATTTTGAGTCACATTTGTTTTAGGAACAAAATTCTGAGTTGAGTATGAAATCATACTCGGAAAAGTTTTGTAATCTTGAAGTGGAGAGAAAAAAATACCCTTGAAGACATGAACTAAGGGAGATAACTACAAACAGTGCACCCAACATATTTTCCTACAGTTGGTACTGTTCTCCACTATTGAATTTTTTTCTATATCTTAAAAACCTGGAATCGAACTAGCCAACAAAACATTAGAAACATATGAAAATTGCGTAGAAACTTCAAATAACTCCTCACAGAAGATACTATTAGAGGAACAACTATGGAAGATACTATTAGAGGAACAACTATGGAAGATACTACTAGAGGAACAACTATGGAAGATACTACTAGAGGAACAACTATGGAATATACTACTAGAGGAACTATGGGAAATACTACTGGAGGAACAACTTATTTCAAACCTCAGATATTTTCCAGGACCCAAAATGGAAAAAAACCTATGCAGTGTTGAATATGACAAAATGATAATTATTAAATAAACTATCAGTAATCTAGAAAGTCGCTAGAGAGACCGCAGTCTAAATATGACACCTACATCACAGCATTCATGTTTATAACAATAAAACAAGTTTTGTTTTGTTTTGTTTTTATTTTACCCGTTTCTGTTGCCTCTCTTCGCATCGTTCCTGGACGTAGATCGGCATGCCGTGGTCTTGAGACCGTGGTCTTTTAGTGTTGGAGAAACGCATGGTTTGTGAACCACCCTGGTGAAAACAGACCAATCGTAACACACAAACCAACCAACAAACAAACAAACAACCAATCAATGTGCAGGCATTTAAAATGTGAACCAATCACAACAAAACTTGGGTTCACGTGCAGCAGTGATTGTTAAAGTGGAGTGCATAATTGATTCAGTGGGGTTTTTTGGGGGGGAGGGGGGGAAGAAATTTTAATTGTTAAAATTAATTGTAATAATTCATATTATAAAAAGAAATAATATATTTAAGCTTAATTTGATACAATATTTAAATATAACAATAATAAGAGGATATTGTTTTACAAAAATTAACTAAATCAATTGATTTTGATGAACAACAAACTATTAAAAATGTGATAATTTCTAAGTATTTTTTGTTATTGAATTAGTGCTTTATGTTGCATAAGGAACATTTTACCCATACACAAAGACTTGAAGTAATTATTGATACTCAAACAAATACATCTGTAGGATTTCACAATTCCTAGCATTTATCCCTAGAAAACTACACAAAACCTCAAAGACCTATATAATAATAAATTGTTATTGCGCATGCCACACATTCCATTTTGAACTACACAATAAAAACCATTGCTCTTCAGGCATCTCTGGTTGCCACCAGCTCAGAGGGGGGTTAAATTCACGGAATGTCCAATTCCAAAATGATTTCTGATATCACAGCACAGCAAAACGTGATTCTTAGATTGGGGGAGGGGGGTGGAGGTGTTACACGGGACAACTGTACGCAGGTTTGTGTGTGCGTCAGAACTTACAGACGAGTTGGAAGTATTACTACTGGATTGACTTGATACATTTGTTGGTTGAGGTTTCTAGTAGAAATAATACAAGAATCACAATTTAAATATTATTATCATTTTATTTTTGATTTATTTTTATTTCCCCTTCATGTTGTTACATTGGTACATATATCATTTACATGTACATTTCTTCATCAAAGGCAACAAGAATATATACACATGTATGTGTACACACCCAAAATACTAATAATATTTAATTGAGATAAATAATAAAAATCGAGAGAAAACATGCTAGCTCTACTCAAAGGGTAATTAATTTCTAACATTGTATATTTACGAATATATTTTAGAACTGAGTTATGTCTATGAGGCTTAAACATTGAACCATATTTACAGATGGACAAATATATTATTGTGTTATACATGTACTAATTACTGAAATGATTTGCTATTTAATTCTTCAAATAAAAGATGGGTACCGCCTACAAATGACCTATTCTGAGCAGTAATAATTTCATACTGATTTGAATGGCATCATTCCCCTAGCCCCTGGTCTCCTAGCCCCCTGTTGTTACAAGGCATAATTAAGGACCACTAGACCCCCTTGTGGCTGTGCCAACAGGATACTCTACTCCCCGTTAACTAGTATCCTAATATTCTCCTTGAAGTAGTTAATTATAAGAATAGCATCCGAATCATTTCATTAGTATATTTATCCTAGTATTCTCCTCCTTGAAGTAGTTAATTATAAGAATAGCATCCGAGTATTAGTATATTTTTAACATCGCAATACATTTACATCTTGAAATACTTAATTATAAAAATAACATCCGAATCATTTCATTAGTATATTTATCCTAGTATTCTCCTCCTTGAAGTAGTTAATTATAAGAATAGCATCCGAGTATTA
>JAVCKZ010084145.1:0-12371 GCA_034780755.1 Lepetodrilus elevatus
TCGTAAATTCTAAAATTTCGAACAGCCGCAAATCTAATTATTTTAGAGCGTACGAATAATTAGAGTAATTACGGTAAGATATGTGGCACTGAGATGAAAAGCTAAAAATGTTTGGAGGAAAAAGATTCTATAGGATCCAAAATAACTCATTGAAGGTATGTTATGGTCCAAAATAATACAGTGCTCCCTCAATATAATGCTGAAGTTGGGGTCCATGACATGCCATAATATAATACCCGCGTTATATCAATGAATATAATTGGAGGGAAAAAAAAAGAATTTTTTAAATGTATTTATTTTTATAAAAATGGGGTCCACGGACCCCGCGTTGTATCCGAATCTTCGGTGCATCGAAGGGCGTTATATCGAGGGAGTACTGTACGGTATCCAAAATAATGTTGGGTTTATACAATATCTGCGAGTGAATTGTTGTATTTACGTCACAGTGGGAATCTTTCACCCATATGATGATCAATATTTCGGAGGATGTTGTGGTGAAGATAAAAACGAGAGCATAACAAACAGCGATAGGTTGAGTTAAATATGCTGCTGTGTTGCTATGGTTACCAGGTTACTGTTAGTAACGAAACTTTCTTGAAATACACACACAGCAAACCAGTGCTCAGAAATAGATATTACAAATCAATGAATGTGATTCATGGACACTGTCCTATAAACTATATCCTCTAATATCTTTTTGATGTCTGAATGTTATGTTCGGCACTATTGCTTGAAATACTAGTATCCCTAAGACTACCAATGACTATAGAAGACAGTTGGTAATTTTAGGCTTCTCGAGATTTATAACTTTTCTGGTATAGAATTTTTTTAAACATGCTCTATCATAATACAAATATTGAACATGCCTTCTAGAGTTACACATGGTTATGGAATCAGATGTTCTATGCTACCAAGCATAATTCGAACGACAAATTGTTATATTTTTCTAAATTGTTTAATTTAAGGAGATTTTAATTATCTGCTCTTTTCTTGAGTGTACTTAGCCAGCCATCTCTTATTGCATTATTCTCTTGTTCCAAGAGCTGTGACAAGGGGAATCCCCTGATTCCATAGTAAATTTATCTTCCATCTGACCCTGCCCTCTGACCCTGTCCTCTGAACATGCCCTCTGAACATGCCCTCTGACCCTGTGCATGTTCTGTAACTATTCCCTTTTTCTCTTGTCATTTCTCCTGAGTGTTTTGTAGAACATGCTTTCGACACCAAATGGTTATGGAAATCAGAATTTCTACACTACCAATTGTCAATTTTTCAAAAACGGCTTTATACGGTAAATACTCCAACTTGTTTGAACATGCTTTCTCCTACAAATGGTTATGGAATCAGAAGTGCTACGTAACGGCTAAACTACCAAGCAGAATGTGAACGAGCAAGGCAACCCAGAGACACAAGCAGACAGTGTGCAGTCATGCGGCCTGGAGCGGCGTCTAACCTGGATGAAGTAGTAGATCAAGCCCAGCGGTGGGCAGGTAGCCAGGAACACCGGCGTGCTCGAACCGATGACTGCGATCGTCACCATGATGACCATAGTGCTGCTAATGACCCAATTGACGCTGTTTGGCAGGATCGTATCGACAATGTCGATGTCTTTGGCGCAGCGGTTCAAAACCCGGCCCAGGGGCGTGGTATCGAAAAACTGCATGGGGGACACGAAAATATTGCTTATCATCCCGCGGTGGAGGATACCTCCGGCCTGGACGTTGCCGAGGCGGAGAGACAAACTGGCAAGAATAATGGCCACGCCTGGAAAGAAAATGGTTTGGAGGCCGTGATTAATTTTGTCTGGATCGCTGCTCGTTAATTTACCACAGAGAGGAGACTTGTAGTAATCATGTTGCCGTGAACCCGTGAACCCGAGAACACCGGCTGGTACTGACAAACCCAGGACGATAACCTCACCGACATGATGCACTATGGTGACCACGTTGGAAATGTATCATCTGTGGACATAGGGTGTTGGGTCAACCACCGGGTCGGGTTCAAACTCATGACATCAGGAAGGCCGACGCTCTTCCACTGAGCTATCACACTAGCACCGGATATATCTTGTTGCTCCTATTTCAGAAATCTCTGTAGTTTGAACATGGCAAGGATATTTCCGACTTTTATACTCCTGAATTAAACATTGGGAGGAATGAAACTACATACAGTGTATCCAATTCACTAACTCGCCCTAGGGTGAAATGTAATAAAATACTTTTATAAATACACCTACCAAATATCTATCAATAACAAGCAAAAAAAAATGTGCTCCTAGCAAACATTAATATCTATAATAAATAATAAGCAAAATAATTATAAATTATCTCAATCGAATATTCATGTTGGACATCGAATGAGAAACTTGTCCCATAGATTATATAATATACCCTAAACAAATTTAAATAAAAAATTAAGAAATCAGGCCCTAAGGTCACGAAAACTTTTTAAGTATGATTACATTCTCAAGTTTTATTCACAAATTCACATATACAATTTGAGTATAAGCATGAAATTATACTCAAAACGTTTCGTAACCTCGAGGTCCAATATCTATTGAACATCAGTATTGTTGTTGTTAATTAGGACTTGGAGAGCTGCTTTCAATATCTTTTTCACTTACATCACGGCTTGTCAGTTTAGGGCAGGAGGAAACCTGCCACATCTGTAGTGCTGAATGTTGCAGTAAACCTGTGAGCACCAGATGGTACTGACAGACCAAGAACGATAACTATTACTGCCACGGTACAGTCAGCGCATCCTATCGCTATCACGTCAGAAAAGGTAACTTTCGTAAACATTAATGACGAGCCCAGGCCCCGAGATTACGAAACTTTTCTGGGTACGATTTCATACTCAGCTCAGATTGATTTTTCATAAAACGTCATGTATTTGAGCATAGCACGTGAGTTGAGCACAAAAACGTACTCAGATAAGTTCCGTAATCTCGGAGCCTGGATTATTTGGCTCCGATGTACAACGTTCTACCATTGCGCTACCACCCGCCCATAACATTCCTAACATTGGGCAATAAATAGTTATCCCTCTCACTGCTAGAGACAACCAGAGATGATCTATAGATTAGTACTTGTGACCAGTCCATCATAGAGAGGGTCAAGATAACGCGAGGTCTGGCAGCCAACTTAACACCCACCTTGAGAGAAGCCGAGCGCGCCGTACACGCCTAGCCGCTTGTTGCGCTGCGCGGTGTTGGTGACGTTGTACGTGAGAGCGTCGTTGCTCCAGTCGCTGAGCCAGACGTTGGCGCCGATGCTGGAGATGTTGTACAGGAAGTAGAAGATGAGGATGATGGTGGAGAGCAGCGAGCCCACGGCCTTGATGTACGCCAGGAACACCGACAGCTTCACCTGAACACAGCGTTAACAGCAATAATAATAATAATAATAAAAATAATAATATTTGCATTTATATAGCGTCCCATACATCATATTCAGTGCTATGTATGCTTATGGCAGTGGGGGGAAAGGATGAGATGTGCAATTAATAAAAAAATATTTGTACAATGTCAACAACAATGTCAACAATAATGTCAACAATAATGTCAACAACGATTGTCAATGTCAACAACGATTGTCAATGTCAACAACAATGGCAATGTCAACAATAATGTCAACAATAATGTCAACAACAGTGGCAATGTCAACAATAATGTCAACAATAATGTCAACAACAATGGCAATGTCAACAATAATGTCAACAATAATGTCAACAATAATGTCAACAACAATGGCAATGTCAACAATAATGTCAACAACAATGGCAATGTCAACAACAATGGCAATGTCAACAATAATTTACTACATGTTAACTGTGTATGACTTACCCTTCCTGTCTCAACATTTTCAGTTTGAATCAGTTTCTTAGCTTCATGATTCTTCTCCGAATCCGCAATTTTATCCGCATCCACAATGTTATCAGTCTCAACATCCTTATCTGTACCCATATCCTTATCTGTACTTTTGTCCGTATCCACACTTTTGTCCGTATCCTCAAGCTTATCCGTTGTCGCAATCTTCTCCTTACTGAGCGCAGCCAATGAATGGCCAGTGTTGGAGTGTCGGAGGTCCTGATTGGACATGGCCAGACTGTGACTGCTGTGAGTGCACTGAGACTCGGTCCGAATGCGGGAGATCTTGCTGACTTGTCTGGAATAAACACACAGAGTGAATGAGAACTGTTGCTTTGCCTTTGACCAACATTCCAGGCAGGGTCATAAACAGATGTGCACCCACTCCATTATTTGACTGACATTTCAAATATATAAAAAAATATAATTATAATATGATATAATAATAAGACACTCAGTACCAGCCAGTGCTCATAGGTTTACTGCAATATTCAGCTCTACGGATTTATCAGGTTTCCTCCTGCCCTAAACTGACAAGCTGTGATATAAGTGAAAGAACCGTGAAAGTGATTTCTACCAATTTCATATTGTAAAGTTTTATATATATATTTAAAAAAAAATAATATTCCTTTTATGTACAGTGCTCCCTCGATATAACGCTGAAGTTGGGGTCCATGACATGCCACCCATGTTATAATACTTGCGTTATATCAAAGAATATAATTGGTGAATAAAAAAGATTTTTATTATTTTTAAAATGGGGGTCCATGTTGGACCCCACGTTGTATCCGAATCCGCGGTGCATCGAAGGGCGTTATATTGAGGGAGCACTGTAATTAGCAGGCAGGCAGGACATGATTGTATATAAATATAGTGCTACTCATATGTATCGTGAACGTGATATTGCTGACCGTACCTCTGCAGAGCCTCGCTGTCGTCCATCACAGTCCCCAGGTGAGTCAGGATGTCCTCTCGCAAACTCAGATCTGACATGGCAGGTCAAAGGTCACAGGTTAATTATTAGACTGAATACTAGTAGGTACATAACATTGCTGACAATGAATTGATGCTGTAGATGCATTGTGATGTCACAAGGGCTATGTCTATGCATATCTCATCTTAGAAATGGATCGAACTGCCGGATGTGTCTAGTTCTATCCCTGAGAATCTCATTATCATTGATCAAAGGCCTACTTATTACTTAAATTACATCTGGGGCAATAGATATGATATTACACAATGCTCTGTTTAATATCAACTGCATGTCACTTCTCTATACATCCTTATCAAATGTTGAACAGCATATCGCTTAGCTCTCACCATCGTCGTCGCCGAGGATGACGTCGTCGTTGTCGTCGCCGAGCAGCTCCTCGGCCAGGTAGTTCTTGAGGAACTCTGCGAAGGCGCCGGCGTGGTCCATGAGCTGAGTGAATGATCCGACCTCCGACACGCGGCCGTCCTTCAGCACCACGATCTGGTCCACCTTGGACAGCCAGCTGATGCCGTGAGTCACCAGGATACGTGTCTGGAACACAGGGATACGTAGGTTAGTGAGTGAGTGAGAGGGAGCGGGGCAGTGAGTGAGACCAAGATATGTATTTGGAACACAGGGATATGTAGGTGAGTCAGGGTTTCTCTGAACGCGCAATCCTGCGTCCCATACGCAAAAAATTCAAGTTTGGACGCATGAATATTAAAAATACAATTTACAACTTTAGATTCATTTTATCGTATTTCTAAATTCGCTACATCACAGCATAGATTAGAAGAGACTAGAATAATAAAATAACATCAAATAACGGTCATATACTCTAGTAAAACTTGTGCAGCCTTCATCATTTTACTAACGTTTTACTTACGTGCAAAGGGGAGTAACTCTAATTCTTCCAATTGTACGTCAAATGCATGGGACTCCCCTTTTCTAACTCGGGACGCGAAAAGTATATCACATTGCGTCTCCGGGACTCGTAAAAATTGAAACTTAAGTGAAACCCTGGTGAGTGATTGATTGAGTGAGTGGTGAGTGAGTGAGTGAGTGAGAGGGCAAGGTCTACACTGCGGTCTTCCTGCTGGCCTCCAAGATCTCCTCACCTTCTTCTGGAGAATTCCTTTGGGTCCGATGACGTGCTCGAAGATGTGCTTGCCGACGTGGATGTCGACGGCGCTCAATGGGTCGTCAAGGAGATAAACATCGGTGTCCTGGCACACGGCCCGCGCCACGCTCACCCTCTGCTTCTGACCGCCACTCAAGTTGATTCCCTGGGTCGGGAAATAAAGCGACAATATAATAATAATAATAAAATTCATAATAATGATAATAATAAAAGTTATTTAATATATTTAATAGTATTGCAATAGAAAGGAGAAATGGCTTTGTTTACTGTACCTTTTCCCCGATCTCAGTCTGGTCCCCGTCGGGCAACATCTCAATGTCGGGATCCAGTGCGCACGCTGTCACAATCTTCTTGTAGGCGACAGAGTTCTTGTCCTTCCCAAACAGGATGTTCTCCTCCAGTGTTGCATTCTGGATCCAAGCCTGCTGCGACACGTAGGCTAGGCTGCCCTGAAACATTAGGACATGTATGCTAGGCTGCGCTGAAACATTGGGACATGTATGCTAGACTGCCCTGAAACATTCAGACATGTATGCTAGGCTGCCCTGAAACATTTAGACATGTATCTTAGGCTGCACTGAAACATTAGATACAATCACTACCTGTTTTGTACAATCAATACCTTTTTTTATGTATAAAGATATAAAATATAACATACAATCACTACCTTGCTATAGGTTAATTCTGACACTGCGTTTCGGATTTTACAAAAATTACAATTGATGTGTACTTCCGCACCAGCAGAGGTGAGCGAAGACTTACCTTGACATTGACGACCCCTGAGAGTTTACTCATCTCCCCCAGGAGTGCCGACAGCAGTGACGACTTCCCCACACCCACGCTGCCCACCACGGCAACTAGAGACCCAGTAGGCACGGCCAGGTTAATACTGCAACCACACATCATTGGGGCATCGTCATGACAATCGTAGATTTAAAATTTAACGTGATAAATGTACAACAGAAATACATAGAAAATACACAACTGCAAATACCAGGGCTGGTATTCTCGAAACTCTGTAACTTAAGAATTTCTTAGTCAGAACAAAATATATATAAAATTAACATACAAGGAAACCATGGTCCATATTCTTGAATATTCTTAGCTATGAACTTCTTAGTGAGAAAAGATCTCTTCAAAAATTAACATAAGCAGGAAACCAGTTCTGCAAAATTCTTAGTACTTACGAAATTCTTAGGATTTATGAAGTTTCGAGAATACAGGCCCAGTTAGGCAAATTCTTAGTACTTACAAACCTCTCAAGACTTAACAAGTTTTGAGAATATGGGCCCAGCTGAATACTGTGTAGATTGGTATAAATAGGTTGATATAAAGTTTATTGACCAGCATTTCTTGATGTGGACAACAGTTACTGATACTAAATCTTCAGGGTTAAAGGCAGGAATAACATTGTAAGTTCTGAATTACCCTTTCAGTGATGGCGCGATCTCTGGATCCCAGGTAAATGTTCCGTTCTCCATACTAATGGATAACTCTGCAAATAATAATAATGATAATAAAATACATATTTAGATGGTTTCTGTTTATTTGTTGTTGATTTCAAGATTCTTTCACATATCAATATTTCAATTATTTTGAAAAGGGTTGAATATATTACAATTATTAATAATAATAATAATACTCATAATCATAATAATAATATTGTCATCATTAATAATAATAATAATAATAATAATAATAATTTAAAAAATAATAATATTGAGACTAATAATAAAAGAGTTGAACATTCAAGATTGCAATCAGTGGTAGTCGAAGAGTAAAACATTACAGTACATAAATAACAATACATATATAATAATATTGAGTTGAACATTCAAAGACTCCAGTCAGTGGCAATCTACAGTAAAACATTACAGTGCTTCACTGTCTGTAAAGTACCACCAATAAGCTACCAAATGTAGGTGTATTTTACGATTGCTTCAGTACCACCAGTAAGCTACCAAATGTAGGTGTATTTTATGAGTGCTTAAGTACCACCAGTAAGCTACCAAATGTAGGTGTATTTTACGAGTGCTTCAATACCACCAATAAGCTACCAAATGTAGGTGTATTTTACGAGTGCTTCAGTACCACCAATGAGCTACCAAATGTAGGTGTATTTTACGAGTGCTTCAGTACCACCAATGAGCTACCAAATGTAGGTGTATTTTATGAGTGCTTCAGTACCACCAATAAGCTACCAAATGTAGGTGTATTTTATGAGTGCTTCAGTACCACCAGTAAGCTACCAAATGTAGGTGTATTTTATGAGTGCTTCAGAGCTCACTTGACGTGGTTTGGTGATGAACCGCGGAGAGGTCGAGTTCCTCGTGCTGCAGGAACCTCTGCAACCTCTTCAATGACACGCTCGCCTGTGGTTAAAGCAATGAATGTATACAGAATAGATCTGGCTAAAGTAATGACAGTATACCGATTAGATATTGGTAAAGTAATGATAGTATACCGAATAGATCTGGCTAAAGCAGCAAGTATAGAGAATAGATCTGGCTAAAGTAATGACAGTATACAGAATAGATCTGGGTAAAGGAATGACAGTATACCGAATAGATCTGGCTATAGGAATGAATGTATACAGAATAGATCTGGGTAAAGGAATGACAGTATACAGAATAGATCTGGCTAAAACAGCAAGTGTTGGCTGCAAGGTAATGGAATGAAGACCTGCGCCCTGTTGTATGAAAGTGCCATTAACTAATGACATCATTAGCCATTGTTCCTGCATTGACTTAATGCTGCATTGGTTAATGGAGGGTTAACGACATAATAATGTAGCATTACAGTTCCATACAACCGAGCCCTGAATAATTAATTAGATTATCAAAGGCATATAATTATAGAAATGGAATAAAATGTAAACATATGTAAACAATGAAATAAGACAAACAAGCTGACCTCCACAATGTTGGTGATCACTTGAGGCAGCATGGACAGAGGGAATCTGATGATGTTGAACAGCGACAGAGATACGAAGGCCTTCTCCGCATCCAATACGTTATTATCGTCAGATAGCACGTACACCGCAAATGTCGTCAGAGATACCTGAAATAATAACAAATTAATAGATTGGCTAATTAAAAAAAATAACTAAAAGTTAAGAAGAAATTACAAAATATTTGTTCTGTTAAAATATGCGATGAATATTGAAAGAAATTATGAAATGTTCTCTTCAATTAAACAAGATGGGCGAGAGCAAGATATTGGATGAAAATTCACAATGAATTGAAAGGCTTTTAATTAGTAAAGAGTTCAACTGTTGTCACTCTTATTTCTCCCCTAGAAGACATTTACCAAATACAGCATATAAAAATAATTTAAAAGGTGATTTGTTGCATATAGTAGTCGATGCAGGAATCTTTCACAATTTGAAACCTGAGAAATATTTAATAATTTTGGAAACTGGTGAGTTTAAATTGAGCTTTAGAGTCGTTTTCTAAAATCTTTCACTAATATCACGACTTGTCAGTTTAGAGCATGATGAATCTGCAACATCCGTAGCGCTGAATGTTGCAGTAAACCTGCAAGTACCGGCTAGTACTGACAAACCAAGGATGGTATCTGCTTTGCCACTCCTCCCTGCGACTACACACTCTGCCCTGCGACTACACACTCCGCCCTGCGACTACACACTCCGCCCTGCGACTACACACTCCGCCCTGCGACTACACACTCCTCCCTGTGACTACACACTCCGCCCTGCCACACAGTAGCGTCTCACCATGAATGGCGCTGTTGTCCAAGTGAAGGACGTGATAGCTTGTAGGTACGCCATCTTCTTCAGTATGTTCAGTTCCTGGTTTCGGATGTCCAGTATTTTGGCCTCAAAGGATGGCTCCCACGCATAGAGCTTCAGCACCTGCAACAACGATTCATTTAATGTTTTATGTCGCAGCGGAAATCTTTCACCCATCCGCGACAAGTTCCTGGAAGAACGATTCATTTATTTTGTTTTACGATAAAAGTCAAGTATACATTATATTCACATCTAAAACATCCAACAAGTTTTCATGACTTTAGAACTAAACTACGGACTGAATTCAAAGAATGTGTATATAATTGGTACATCTGAATTTAAGCGCTGGGCCAAATTTCGGATTAAATATTTCTGTCCCAAATATGGCATTTTCCGTAATTAAGCCTGGGGTTGTTCAGACATTGTATCCTATCATAACCATGTCATAAATGGCAACTACTTCTGCAGATATTGACGTAGCATATTATAAAGTTTATACCTTAATGCCATTAAGGATTTCGTTCATCAGTTTTATTCTCTTGTCCTTCAAGTTCATTTGCTTGGCCTGAAAATGAACAACAGTTATTTAGCTGGAAAGGCAAGAAATACATAAAAACATTGTCCGATTGAATTAGTGTTTTACGTCGAAGCAGGAATAATTCACATATGCGACAAACAATCATAAAAGATAACTGAGTTTCATATACTGTACATGCTTAAATAATAATAATTTAGGTAGTCGTCTACGTCACAGTGATCTGGGTAAGTGGAAGGATAACCTAGGACATCTATGTGCTACAAGGATATACAATGTCTACAAAATGTAAATTGTCATCTAGGTATACAGACTTTTCATACCAATTTTCCCCCAAGTGATTCTGGCCTCTATGATAGAGACGATAACAAATCACACATTGATTTCTGGGTCCACATGGCATGTTCGAAGTCTGATGATCCACTGGTGATACAAGATACCCCCACTGATCATACCTAGCAGAATTACCCCATTGGTCAAGTCAGTATAGCATTGAACTCGCAATCCAGCAACTCAGTTTCGAATCACAGGATGAGCAGATCCCGTTACAATGGCGCCCGCCATGGGGTCGTCCCCGACGCACCTGCAAGTTTTTGGTCTTGTTGCCGATGACGGCGTTGATGGGGATGAGGAAGATCATGACGGCGACTCCGGCTAGGACGGACGGACCCAGGGTCTGCCACAGGAAGTACATCGACACTGCGATCTGGAAGGGCCCGGACCAGATCATGTGGAAGTACGTGGTGAGATCCATGAAGCGCTGTGCGTCCACCGACATCAGGTTGGTGATCTCTCCGACCGTCGACAGCTTGCGGGCCGCGTTGGACAGCTTCAGTGTCTGGAGGGAGATCGAGATATGTGAGATTGAATTTCTGGGGTTGAGACATGAGATGTGCAAGAATTAATCTCACGGTTGAGACACAAGATAATGTGAAAGTCAATCTCAGGGTTGAAACGCGAGATATACAAGATATGTGAGACCCAATCTCTGGGTTGTAATGCGAGATATACAAGATATGTGAAACTCAATCTCTGGGTTGAAACGCGAGATATACAAGATATGTGAGACGCAATCTCAGGGTTGAAACGTGAGATATACATGATATGTGAGACTCAATCTCAAGGTTGAAATGCAAGATATACAAGATATGTGAGACTCAATCTGTGGGTTGGGACATGAGATATATTGGATGTGAGAGCTTCATTCTCATGGTCAAGATGAGAGATATATCGAATATGCGAGATTTAATCTCAGGGTTTAGATGCGAGATATATGTGATTCAATCTTAGTTTAGATATCTTAATAGAATCTATCACCTCAAAGACATTAAATCAGCATCAAATTAAATCAGCATCAAATCTTAAAAGAATCCATCACCTCGAAGACATTAAATCAGCATCAAATTGAAAGTAAACAAGCCCCCGAAATATTATTTAAAAAATAATAATAAAATTCATCTTCAAAAATATTTACAAATCATAACAAACAGTGGCCCACCTTCCTGTATATGGCGGCAATGATAACCGTTCTCAGCCTCATTCCCAGAATGAGGCAGGCGTGGAAATACTGGTGCAGGATGAGAGACTGGGTCATTGCAACGACCAATAGAATGACAGCGTACGCATAGCCTCGCCACATCATCTCGTCCTTGTCCTTCGTGAAGCTTATCAACAATCTGCAAAAAAAAAAAACTAGAAATACAACCAGTGGACTATGGATGCATTTAAGAAGGAGACACTAGCATCGGGTCAACGCATGCGCAGTTGATGTAACTCTCAAGTTGTAAACAAACTGTGCTTTTTTTTGGTGGGGTTCGGACATTCTTTTTCACGAATCATCTGTTACTAGGATGTTATCCTCTACATAATCTTACCATATTAAGCCATTTTCACACAAGATAATGTTGGTTCTCTCTACTCACCGACGAGTGAGCTATTGCTTCACCTCACAGTAGGAATCTACTCACTGGTCAGTAAATTATTGCAGGAATCTACTCACCGGTGAGTGAGCTATTGTGGGAATCTGGGTAGTGCTCCTTTCTAATGTCCAGTACATGTGCTGTCTGTACTTTCTGTCCGGGACATGTCTGAGACATGTGCGGT